>JAATLQ010033044.1:16419-61273 GCA_013421005.1 Heliconius erato x Heliconius himera | reverse complement strand
GAAAACAAATCATTAAGATAAATAATCCTCTTATTGATCTAAATACATAGAAAATTTGTGTTAAAATTCTTTTATCAATCGGTGGACGCCAAACTGCGGGAAAAACTACGGTGAAGTTAGCAACATCTTAGTTCGCATATTCAAGGTTACTCTATAGTCTGTGGTAGTTAGTCGTTCAAAAACTTAGAAATATATACTAATATATTCTAAAAAATATATTTATTTTATATTAACTTGTCTTTTTTTTCTTTATAGAGAAATGTATTATCAGCAAGTGATTAACCTTATAATTAATGTATTTTATTTATTATAAAATATTTAATTTTAACCGATTTCTGTAAAAGGAGGAGGTTATCAATTCAAGTATTAAAAAATACTGTTTATTACTTCAGAACTTTAGACTGGGATTTTTATGATTATTTTTTTTATTTAAAAGCTAATGCTTCTCGTGTGGTCCCATTTTAATTTGTTCCATTCCTGACAATGGCATCCAAGGCAAAATCATATAAGTCTTAAATTTGCATTAAGTATATACGTGACAAATGGACGAATTACTCAATATCCCACCAACCAATTCCGATTATTCTTTTTTTATTGGAAAGGATACACTTCAAGGGTAGTTTAATTAGATTCTAATTATGGGTTTTCGTTAAAAATGAGAAAGTCGACTTTTTTTTACATATAATTAAATATGATTATTTCATCACACAAATAAACATTACCATTTTCATTTCCATTTTCTAATCTAGGTAAAAAATATATACTAAGATATAATGTGATTAAGTTATAATGTAATTATTTGATAGAATAAAACTTACATTTAAATGAACTACGTTATAATAAGTAAGAATTTAAATTTTGTCAAATATATATTACTATAATATCATATAACTAGCTTCTGTGTAAGTGGATTTTTTTTAAGGTAAAACGCGGTCCGACTCGTACTTAGCCGGTTTTTAAGTAACAATAACAATATCTTTGTAATCAATGTGGCAATTCTTTTAATAGGTGAAGGAGAAGGTTAAATAAATAGAAACTGTATTACTAATTTATTTATTTATTTTTATTTATTAAAACCATTTACAATAATTATTAAAATAATAACATTCCACAAAACGGAATCCTACAATTACCATTCTTGTAAAGTCATCTAAAACTGCTTAGAAAACAAGCAAAAGGCAGAATAATGTATTAAACATACAATTTTGCAGCAGTCAGGTTGTCATGTAAATCACACTGCTAAATGCTAATAAAATAATTATAAGGAATCATCGTAATATATATTTACAACGATATCCTCATCAGAATGGTAACGTGACTCCACCGACGGCTGCCGCTACCATACTAATTTATTTAAAGTTACAAAGTAGAAATACATTTTATAATTAGGAAGGCAGATTGAGAAAAAATAATGTCTCGTATATATCGATTTAAATATTTATCTACAGTTTTTATATAACGATAGATAAAACGCTATACAAAATTATGAGATCTACCACAAAAATGTAATTCCTTATTAAATGTAAATTGAATTATTGTTTCATTGTTTATTTTTCTACTTTTATTAGTACAAGATCTTAACCTGAGTATTAAAAATATAACATTTAAAAATCTAATTTATGTCTAGTATTCTAGTCTAATTCCAATTTCCTGAATGACCCCGCAGTAGAATGAATATCTTGAGTAAGATCATTTTTCTCTAGAGCGTACAAATCAATACACATATTGTCCAGTGCAAGTAAATCTTCTCTATGCTTCAGTAGCTTACGTTTAAGTTCATCAATCATGTCCTTTAGTGGAACTGTACCGCCATATTCCTTAGGCAATATGGCGGGATCTACATATTTTGTCAGATCTTCCGATGTACGATGGAACTGAAATACATATTTACAGTTGTAATATAATACATTCATGTATATATTTATAATTTATTAAATTTTTTCCACATAAATTCAAGAAATTGACTCTTACAAATGTCTAGGAAAAAAAGAAATTAAATAAATCTGGCAACAAAAAAGAGAACATAATATTTAAAGGCAACACTAAGATTTTGATTTGCCGATTTAAAATGGACTCTATTTCGATTTGATGCGCCTGCGAATCCTTATTGTAAGGCGGAACTTAACATGTTGATTAATATTTATGATTATTAAAATAATTATAAATTAAGAAAAACTTTTTTTTAATGAAATGTTAAGATAATTAGTAAGTATATGTTGCATATAATTTGTGTATAATGTTTTACCATAACACGATCCTTGAGCTTATCACTGAGCAATGACACAGCGAACTCGAAGAACTTGACGCCATAGTGCGGTATGTTGACGAAGTGAGTGCGCTTATGACGCATAGGCGTGGAATTCTGCAATAAGATAACGTTATTAATAATATTTTTTGCCTTTTTAAAATTTTATTCCGTAAGTATAAATCATATTTTAGAAAACGTATAAAACTTATAAGAATGTCTGCAATTAAATATGATTTTTGCTTGGAAGATCTATATAAGATCTATCTGAGTTTAAACTCCAAAAATATAAAACATCATTGCAACGAAATACACTATGAAGTTTAAAAGTTTGGTCGTGTAACTTTAAAATATTTATAGCAATTTGGCGTGCCGAGCGATGCTTGCCAGCAAAGCTGTTATATGGCGACTACTGACTTAGTGATTAGATAATAAGTCATTATCTATTTGCCTCTCATTTTAAAAAACAATATCCTAACTTTGTTCTTTAATTTGAAAATAGAACCCACATCCATAGCAAACAAACCCAGATCCGTCTTAGCTCCACCAAAACTAATTTAAATTTTAATACATACAAAAATATAGTATACCTGTATACAATTCAACATAACCCGTACATCAGTCAGCGACCACAGACTCACATGTGGCATTTGCATACCGGCCTCGTCGTTCACGTGAGTGTACCCAAGTAGTTGGGAACGAGGCTCGTCAAGCAGCAGCTCTACTATCATTGAGTGTACGCGGGCCATAATACAGCTATCAAACACGTGGGGGTCGAAACGGCCTGTAATATTTATTTTAAATAGAATAAAAAAATATACTTATAAATATATTATTGCGGATACTTTTGTGTCCATATTTAGTTTTGTTGTGGGATATAAGGTTATTAATAGTTTCCACGATGCGTAGTGTTTCGTTAAGTATTGTGAAACCTAACACCATTTTTTGATGAAGAAGAAACATGTATAATATGTCAAATCTAAATATATAAGCTACACTTACATTCGTTTACTGTGGAGCAAACATTTTCTCAATAAATATTAGATATGTGCGTAATAAGTGATCAAGGTAAACCGTACCCATACAAGATAAAACGATTCTCCGTCCTTCAGCATCCCTCTTAGGTAGTGGCAATAAGTATCCTGCGTCTATAACTGCAGCTATTTTGGGGTCCAGGGGGTCAAGTTTTTGGAACCAATGGGGATACATTTGCCGGATCGTTAGATATCTCTCCAGCATTGAACACGCTTGTGGTATGGAGTATTTCTTTGTGCGAAGGAAACGAAGCAGGAATGGTGCATCTGTTGATTATAATATAAATATTTAAAATGTATGGTTATTAGAAAATTTTACCTCTAGATGCGTATGAAAAATAATTGTGTAACAGAAATTGAACACGCGCCTGCCTCCTCATGAACACCATTATTTTATGATAAGTGTACGAACTCTTTAAATAAATTAGAAAATATTGATGTTTATTCGTTTATCGTTACATGCAAACATTTTTTTTGAAATATATTTCAGAAAAGAAATTTTACAACAACAACAAAGTTCAAGAGACAGTTGAGACTTATAACAAAAATCTTAATTGCCCACAAAAAAATTAAATTGACATTAACCAGTTCATATTTATTTCGACACTACAACGCGGTCAGTTGGTAACCTACCGGTCCGGCATTTCTTGATGGCTGGATGTTTGTCAATGAAGTGCCGCATCTGGGCAAGCGCATGATCTCGAATGGCCGGTTCCTCTCTAATATCCAATCTGGCTCTCTCTCGAAGCTCCGGTGGAAGTTCACCGGTTTCCCGTTCCTTGGATTCTAGGATGGCAATTCTTTCATCGTCTGTTAGTCTCGGGGTGTCGGGTAAGGGTTCGTGTTCACGTCTGCATTCTTCTGGCTGAAGGACGGATGTCGCCATCTTTTTATCTACAACAAAATAAGTTCGAATGTTGATATATTTTTTTATCAAAATTCACATCATATCTACTTGTAAAAAAAATTCAAATATAGTAAGTGTTTATATGATTGATTGAAATATTTTGTAATTCTGGTAACATTAACCAATCGACCTAGGTATACACCTAACTTCAAACCACAATGAAAATTTGGGCCAGTTGGAAAACTTGAATAGTTTCTTACTTTGAATTTCAACATGATCTTAGACCATAATCTATTGACCCACTTCGTGAGTCGCCCATCGTTCTTATGTAATAACATGACTGCCTCAAGCGTTGCGCAAACACTGTTAAGGAAACCCCACTGTTAGGAATATTCTGTAACTTATTATCAATAATCAAATTCTATTTCTGCTTGGTTTATTTTACAAACCTATGTTTTATGCCACGGAGTGAGAACCACATAATACATATTAGAGCATACAAAAGTATAGTGTTATATGGTAGAAATCAATGCTTATGGGCTTTAGGTATAAATGGGGAGCGGAGTGTCTAGCACTAGGGTCCATCTACATACTCTGCTATAGCAGATCTCGCATATATGCGGGATACAGCGTGAAGTTGAGAGAGAAAGCAATATGTAGATAGGTATGATGTGTGCGATTTCGACAAGCCAAATTTGATAGATAAATTTCCACAAATTTTACGTAAAAGGTTAAACGTTAATGGAAAATGATTAAATAAAATCAAATCAACTTCACGCTGTATTCCGCACACAGCAGGGTAGGCAGAGGGAACTTAGTGTTAAGACACTCCTTTCCCCACTTTCTGCCGAATTCTGGAGGCATTGCGTGTTGAATGGCAGAACTTAATGCCGCGCTTAGCCTCAACACCAGAGCGAAAAAATGGAAATATAAATTTAAGTAAATATTTCATCTCCTCGATTGGGGATCGAACCCACAGTCACACTTCATGTCACTACGCCACGGCTGGCCTCAAATTATTATAAAAATGATTATATGATCGCGCAAAGTACAAAACAGTGTTAATATATTCCGTTTCTTACTTTCCGCCCAATTTCCGTGATTTTTGTGTTGAATAGCAGTACTTAAAATTAATTCATATTCCCTCAATTAATCATTGTTCCCTCAATTAGAGATTGAATCCTCATCCTCAATCATCACGAATACATCTAAACGCCATTCACTGAGCCACGACGGGTTCATAAACTTATAACAAACAATATAGTTAAATAAAATTGTTTTTACTTTAGCCCACCCTACTAAATGCCGGAAAATAAACAAAAAATGTAAAACCCTTAGATTTTTTCTTCTGTTTCACTGAAGTTATAATCAAAGAATATAAATTCACAGTAGATGTATATAAGAGTATTTGCTTATATTGGGAATGTGCGTTATAAATATTGATAGAGGCTTCGATGGCTTTTATTTGCATACTGTATTAACAAATATGTACGTACAGATAACATTTTAAAATAAACCTATACCTACCACTATTGCTTGATATGTTCTTGTTAAGTTATTAGGTATAAGTACAAAAGTTTGTCTCTTGTATTCTTCTCAAATATATCCAATGGTCAGTTTATTTACATATACTTAAGAAGATTATTATAGATAACAATCTAAAGAGGCCAGGCGCGTTTAAGAGGTCGTGACGCAGGGATATAAGCATGTGACTTACGTAAACACGACAGGTTGTGGGTTCAATTATCACTCGAGTAAATGTAATATTTAATATAATCATTTTTTCGCTCTGGTATCGAAGTAAAGCGCGGCGTTAAATTCTGCCAAACAACACGCAATGCCTCCAGAAGTCGACGGAAAATGGGGTGCGGAGTGTCTCAAAACTAGGCTCCCTCTGCCTACCAGATTGCTACATGCGGTATACAGCGAGAAGGTAAAAAAAAACAGTTTAAAAGTAAAATTACTATCCATCCAATATATTTATAATTTTGTGTGTATGTCTGGTACTAAAGTTAAAGCTATCGAATTTTCAAAAGGACTGCAACAGAACATAACGAATTTGAAATTATTCATTTGTTTAGGTACCGTACCATTATTCTTATTATTCCCTATCTTATCATGGATTTATTTATTTATTTATTATATCGTTCATTTATTAAAAATATTTCATGTCCAGATTTGAACCCGATACCAGCTTACCACATCGTAATAGGTACCTATTAGTCATAAAATGAAAGCGAAATTGGCATTCAGAAATTACCATTGTCAAAGTTTATCACTTTTACTGTAACGTGAAAGGCGAGTGAAAGTTTAGAATGTGCAGATTTGAAGGTCAAACGATCTACTTTGCTCGTTTAGATTCTAACATTAAAATATTGTGTTCACTTTATGAGGCCTGTCGTGGCGCAGCGGCACGAAGTGTGACTGTTAAACCGATTGGTTGTGGGTTCGATCCCCACTCGGGGAGGACTCGACGAGATGAAATATTTACTTAAATTTATATTTCTATTTCTTCGCTCTGGTGTGGAGGTTAAGCGCGGCGTTGAGTTCTGCCACTCAGCAAGCAATGCCTCCAGAATTCGACAGATAGTGGGGAACGGAGTGTATTAACACTAGATTCCCTCTGCCTACCCTGCAGTGTGCGGGATACAGCGTGAAGCTGATTATGATTATTCACTTTAATACACTTGAGTTGAAGCTCAATCAATATTTTCACCAATATTTTTTTTAGGTGATTTCTTGAGAGCTTCAAGAGGTTTAAGTGTTAAAAGACGTATGTAGTCACAAGTGGAAACACGTTTTACAATATACATAGGTAAATATTTTTTGCCTAAAAGTATGCCACGTGACCATATACACTACTACTTGATAAGCTTTTGTCATTTAATTTCAATATCGTAAACTTTAAGAGATATTTTTTTATATTTTAACGATATAATATACTAACATTTTTATTTGAAAACAATTTTAGTATATTATTCTAGGATATAGACGTAGAATCTGTTTCACATTTCACTAATCATCAATTAACTACACTGCATACTTAGTGATGAATCTAATGTAGTATATCCGAGTTAAATCCAGAACCACTTTTTTGTTAAAATCAAATATAATAAGAGACAAAAGTTAGTACACCAATTAGAATAATTGCCTTCAGCAAAGATGTTTCACATATAGAGTCGATAAAGTCGAAAGTGTTAAGTATAGATCTAAATTAAAGCTAAATATTTCGACATGCCCAGTGGGAAAAATTAAATGGAAATGGTTCTACGAATGATGAGCGAAAGTTATATAGACCTCAAACTTTCAAGATTTTACGACTGATTCATATTAAATAAAGTATATTATTATGTTGGTGGGTTCTGTCGTTCTATTAATATAATTAAATATTTCTTTTTTCATACTCCTTTCATATCACAGACAAAGTAGGTACGTATAGCATGATTTATTCTACTAATTTATTCTTGTATCTTCAAATCTGATCGGATATGGATTATATGTATGACATAATACTCATAATGTCGAAATTTATATTTTCTTCAATAAATACAATATAGGCTAAAAATAAAAAAAAAATTAAGTACAATTCAATTTCAATTATTAAGATTAAATATTTTAATGACATTTCATTCTTAATTGACACAAAATAAAGTTCATATTAAGTGTTCGGTCTTTTGAAATACATCATGTGTTTCATCATAACGGAAAAACGTATGAACGGTATCTAGAAATATTTTCTTAATTTTTCATATTACTATAATTTTTATATGATTCTAAATATTTTTTACACAGTAAATAAATTAGAAATATTTTATCACAGATGATGATACTTTTTAGTTTTAGTTTATATTTTAAACTAAAATTACATTAACAACATTTGAATAAAAAATATTAAAACGTTCTGAAACGTATATGTACAGATATGAATAAATTGAAAAAAAAAAATAACAAAAGAACTTGACAAAGAACTTTAATAACTTATTTATTATACTTTAATGACCAGTTTATACTAAATAATAATAAAGTATATATAACAGTGAATAGAAAACAACTTACTGGATCACATTTCGTTAAGAAAATTCGGGACGGCACGTCACGCAATAAACTCAAAGCGAGTCGGACTGCTCGGTCGATGCTCCTTCCCACCGTTAGCTCCCGAAATATTACGGAAGGTACTCCATGGTACCTTAGGCTGTTGCCCTTTTAAGTTCGTTATTTAATGAAAAATCTATATATAAAAAAATATTTTATCGCTTGTATGTCTGTCTGTATACCGCTGAAAGTTAAATGACTTACGTGCCAAGGCCTAGATCCTAGCTTTACTTTTAATTATTGTAATATTCAGAAACAATACGACTTTAAACGTATCTACTTGACTAAAAGGCAAATATATTTAGATTTATGTATTTTTTAGACTACTTAAAATATTTAAAAGTTAATAAAGAAAAAAAAGTTTTTATAATCTCTGGCTCGAAGACCACGAAGATACACTGTCGATTATAGTCAAACAAAACAAGATAAGCATAACTTAATCACTTTCAAAATGTCTTAGTATCTACTACTTATAATAAAAATTTCCATATTGGGTACTTAGTTACTGTCATATTATACGTAATTAAAAGTTTTTTACCAACTTTCATAAAAGTATAATTTAGTTTTCATATTTAACGATCAACACTTCATATATCATATAAATTATATGGGTTTACTTGTATTATTTGACAGTATTATTTCTTAAGTTTATACGAGGCCGTCTTGGCGTAGTCGGACAGCATCTGAGTATCAGACGCGACGGCTGTGGGTTCGGTGTCAGCTATGTGGGAAAAATTTAATTATAATTTTAAAACGAGACTATTTTTTTATTACTAGACTTTCTCTACTTATTCCGTATTGTTAAAAAAAGATCGGAGTATCTTGATACTAAACCCTTTCAGTCTACCCTGCTATGCACAAAACAAAATTGTAAAAAAGCAGTAATATATAGACATAAGTAAGGGTTATATTATGTACGCTTCGTAACTAAAAATAAAGAAAAAACGATCCACCCGGTCAATGCACTTTCTCAAAATTGACTCCCGAATTAATTATCGATACTCAATGATTATAAAACGTTTTGCCAGTTGCAAATTTAAATAAAATCAAATAAATCAGCTTCACGCTGTATCCCGCACACAGCAGGGTAGGCAGAGTGAACCTAGTGTTAGGACACTCCATTCCCCACTTTCTGCCGAATTCTGGAGGCATTGCGTGTTGAGTGGCAGAACTCAACGCTGCGTTCGTCCTCGCGGCAGACAATCGTAGATCTATTTTTAAATAACAATATAATAAAATATCAATAATATTAAAAAAATGTTGTTCATTCGTTCTCTATAAATCCTATTTTCTCTTATATTGTCGCTGAAAAACCAATAATAAAATGCTTAAATACGTTTAGTCAAATATATTAATCTTGTGTTGTCAAATATAATAATTAAAGTGTTATTCCACACTTAGGAAAGAAAAATGCTGTGACCACTGAGCCACACGTATGGCTCAGTGGTCAGAGCGCCTGGTCGGTTTCTAGGAGGAGCGGATTCGAGTCCACCTACGTTCAAATTTTTATACGTTTTTTATATATGTAAATATATTCAACGATCATGATAGTGTCAATAATATGATATATGACATATAAGACAACAAAACACGGCAATATAAATAAATACATACGTAAGTTTTAAATAACATTTAAAATTCTTTTCACGCCTGATTCTGTTTGAAGCTTGGCCTGAACTTGACTTGACTTTCAAACGATTTGTATTGTATGTATGTATGTAGGTACACATATTGTATACCTACTATAGATCTGTAATCTATTTCTAAGAGTTTCTTTTCGTATATACTATACAATCATTTAAAATTTATTAAATTATAGATGATTTTTGATCCTTGAATGATTTAATATCTTTGTTACCTCGCTCTAGTAACGAGACAAAGGGCGGCATTGAATTGCAACACTCGACACGCAATGTTGGGAACGGAAGTGTCTTAATAGTAACGAAGCGTGTGAGTGTGTGAGTTCCGCCACTCAAGACATACGTTCAGAATTTGGCGATAAAATGGGGAACAGAGTGTCTTAACACTAGATTCCCTCTGCCTAACAAGCCTGTGTGCGGGATACAACGTGAAGCTGATTTAATTTTTTAAATTCTATTGACTAGTGACGCCAGTACTTATATTATATGAAAATAGTGATTAAATTTTTATACCCAAAGAAAATAGTGTCAAAAAAGTGATTCACCAACGCACTACAAAATTTATTATTACTTCAATCTTCGGTAATGAGCTACCCGTTTATTTATGTTTTAAACTCCCATCTCAATACCGCGAAGGTTATTAAGTTCTTGTTGAGTTATCTGAAAACAAACGGTCGCCATTACAAAAATTGGAGCTGCGCCGGTCAACGAACGGACCGTTATTCCCGAATCGCGTCCCACGGGACAGCTTGTATGGGGTTCCGTAAGAAATTGAAAATATAAAGCAATATATATTTAATATTATTAGTTTTTTTCTTTTATTAGTTTATATCAGCTTCACGCTGCCTATTCTGATGTATGTTCAGTTCTCACTTCACTTCTTCACTCCGATCTCCACTTTCCGCCGAATTTTGAAGTCATTTTGTGGCGGAACTCAACGCTGCGCTTAACGTCGTCACCAGAGCGAAGAAATGGAAATATAAATTTAAATAAATATTTCATTTCCTCGAGTGGAGATCGAACCCAGAAACGTCGTGTTACAGTCACAATCTTGTGCCCCTGGTCTACGACGGCCTCAATTTCAGCTTTATTAATTTGAGTTCATTTTATAAGATAGAATATATGACATATAAGTAAATGCTTTCTTATTTATTTCCTACTCGCCAGCGGCTTCACCCGCTTAAACTAAATGGATCGGACTAAAAAATATGACCAATGTTGATATTTGATTTATAAAATATACATAAAGCTAATTATGCATTATACATATACTATAAATTTTTCAATTTAAATTGTACAGAACATGTAGGTACGTATAGCCCCGAGTAGTCACACGATACTGACACGAATTCAAAATGATAAGTATATGAGATGCATTTTTATTACTTAACGATTACATCGAAACAAAACAACTAACATCATAGTGGATGCAATCACAGTATAGATGGTTGTGACTTCTAATACTCTAGGAATATACGTGGTTTACCTATTTATAAAATATGGTATATGGCGCAGAGGCACAAAGTGTGACTGTAAACGCGACTGGTTGTGGGTTCGATCACCACAGTTGAGTTTCGCCACTCAGCACACAATACCTCCAGAATTCGGCGGAAAGTGGGGAATGGAGTGTCTTGACACTAGATTCTCTCTGCCTACCCTGCTGCGTGCGGGATACAGCGTGAAGCTGATTTTTTTTAATATTTTTCAATTTTGCGGCGATATATTCCACTAAGATTATTGAGGACAACTTGATCAAGACCTGGAAATATAGCATCGTTACGTAGAGTATGTACCTATATCACTTAGATCTCTCTATATACTTCATAAAATTAGGACGATGCTTGAGAAATTTTAACTACTCTACCAAAATGTTTTAACTTGATTTTTATTCTATAATACCTACCGAAATCGATTTCAGAAACTTAAAAACAACTACGCGATTCTTAATTCTTGGTGTAATAAAAAAAATAAACCAACGTCAATAAGCCTTGTATAACAATAAAATGTCACAAAACAATAACTTAAATAAATTAATGAATACGTAATGGCTTTCAGACTATATCGGTAGCCATTAAACGTGTTTAAGGCTCTATTACAATAAACAATTTACGGTTAATGTACCCGGAAAACGCAGAATTATTCGCAACATAATAGCGCTTCGATTACTTATTAAAGATATGGATAATTAAATTAATATGTTACTTGCTTAACATAATTCTTTTACTAATATGTCTTACCTTAGTTTTATTTACATGGGCGTATCTAGAGATATTTTTTTTATTTTTGTTTTTTTGTGTTTGTTTTGTAAAAAAGCAGATAAAACAATTTTGACGACTAATACCAAATGATCCACAACGCTTGACTCAGCGCAGTTTCTTATTCAAAATACCTTTTTTACAGATAATTAATTTGTTTTACCAATTTTTTTTCAAGGAAAAAAACATTCAATTAAATTAATAATTAATTGCCAAACACGAAAAAATATAAATAATATAAATGTCAAAAAAATCTCCACAGATTAAAAATAGTAGTAATTGTAGGAAAATGATATATAGATTAGACATAATATTCTTATTCTAATTAAATTGACTACTAAGTGATTAAATTCTAGAGAAATAGAGCTGGAATTAGCATAATTTTATAATAAAATGTTTAATTAAACTACTGAAAGACTTTTGCTACGCGCGGATTAAACTGTCACGTAAAGGTAACTCGATTAAAAACTGAGTATAAAATTAACTTAATGTGAAGCTTCAATAAATTCAAATGAGCTTTCCAAGAAGCGAGACATTCCATTAAATTCTTATATTTTATTAACTAAATGAAATTCAAGTAGAAAAGATAAAGTTTTGAAACGTTGTTTAAGTGATCTACAGTTGAATATGGAAACTTTATACTCTTATAAAATCCGTTTGTTTATTGTTGAATAGAAGAAAACATGGTGGTATTGGGATATATATTTATTTCGTATCATATTGGTATATATTTGTTTAAAAATATTTTATAATTCGCATTAGAAATAATAGTTTATTTTTTTATTCTTAGTTCTTTTTCTATTTTATTTATTTTTGTTATTTTTACATTTATGATAATGAAAATATAATCATATTTTGTGAGCACGCGTTCAGACAGCTAAACACTGTATTTGTAGATTTCAATTCAAATCGGTCAATATGTTCATGTATATTTAGTATATTTAAAACATGTACAATTTCTGTCCGTCTGGTTAAGCAAAGTACGGTGGAAACCGACCAGAAGGCGCGGGTTCGAGTCCCGCTACGTTCAAACTTTTATACGTTTTCTAACTAAGTATTTTTCTTTCCTAAGTGTGGAATAACACTTTTAAAATGTTCAAAAAGTACGGTGTAATTAGTAAACTACAATTTTATATATATGTACATACATAACATATATACTTTGGTAGAGATCTACCTAATATTATTACTTAAGTTCCTTAGTATTTAGCACTCAAATAAATTAATTCTCTTTACTAACAATATACAACGTACCAGGAAGGGATAGCTTGAGAAGATTTATTCGTGTTTCGTTACCGAGTGGAAGATCTCACCTGTTACAGAAACCTGATTTATATGCGACGTCAAACATTAATAGTATTGTAAGCCTTTCTAATCCTTGTCGTGTAACTCGAGGGTAATGTGGTGTTATTTTCTAGAACATGTGTATGTACGTATACCTATGTATAGATATTTAATTATCTTAAGCCCTTGCTGTGTGTGTGTACGTTTAACTAAAATAATTGAATGCACATTAAATAATGTAATCTTTTTTTTTGTATCCCGAGGTCAACAAGGTAGGCAGAGAGAACCTGGGAAACTAGTGCTAAGACACTTGTGTTCTCCATTTTCCACTGAATTCTAGATTCATTGAGTATTGAGTGGCGAAACTCAACGCCGCAGTTTGCCGCGTTATAATATTTTATTTCCTCGAATGGGAATCAAACCCAAAACATATCGCTTTTACAGTCGCACACTTGTGCCTATACGCCACGGCCCACGGTTGGCCTCATTAGATATATAGAGACATAGCTAGGTATATCAAATATTTTCAAACATTTCTTGTATTTTTTTGATGTGGTTCAAATCAAATAACATACAAAAGTCTCCGTAACTAATATTAAATGCATATTATATACAAACATGCAATAAAATAAAACATACGGACAAACATAAGTACCTACACACGTCAAAATGAAGTCACGAACCACATACAATACCATTATAACTAAAATCCATAATAACTTAACCTACTACATAAAAAAGTTAAAGCGAGTTAACTCTTAAATAACTATATAAAAAAATATATAAAATTCATCAAAGGTTTTTTTTGTTATTCAAATATAATAAATAAATACTTACGTTATTTTTAATGCTAAATAACCGTAAAAAAATGAGAAAACAATTAAGTATTTGCGTCATTTAAAAACATTTAGCAACTTCAGCTATACAATTAGGGCGAGAATTCAAGGTGAATGTGACGATTAATATGAGAAATTGAGGATGCGATTGCTTACATATACTTATAAAGATTTCTTTAGCAACTTCTTTGTTTCTTACACCATGTAATGTAAAATAAAAAGTCAGCTTCACGCTGTGTCACGCACACAGCAGGAAAGTATTGCGTGTAAGTGACTAAACTAAATGCTGCGCTATGCCTCGACACCAAAGTTAAAAAATTATAATATAAATTTAAATTAATATTTCATTTCCGCGAGTGGGCATCGAATCCATAACCAGTCGCGTTAACAGTTACACACTTGCGCCACTGCGCCACGATTCCGTGCCAACGTAGGTAGATTTATTAATACTCCGTAGATCATATTATACTGTATTATTATATTATTTGATATGATTATATAAATCAAAATCCAATCAGCTTCACTCTGTATCCCGCATACTGCAGGGTAGGCAGAGGGAACCTAGTGTTAAGAAACTTCGTTCCCCACTTTCTGCCGAATTCTGGAGGCATTGCGTGCTGAGTGACAGAACTCAACGCCGCGCTTAGCCTCGACACCAGAGCGAAGAAATGGAAATAAAAACTTTAAGTAAATATTTCATCTCCTCGAGTGGGGACCGAACCCACAACCAATCGGTTTTACAGTCACACTTTGTGCCCCAGCGCCACGACTGTCCTTATATGATTATATTATGTTATTATTTTTAACTGGTTATATTTCTTATCATAAAAAATAGAAAGCATTTTGTTCTGACTTTTAGATACCTAAAGGTAATTGAAATTATGAATGTACAATAAGTTAATTATACATTCATCATTTATCGTCGCGAAGTGTTATTCAGGTTATAAAGAAAAATAACACTGAAAAAAAAAACATCATGGCCTTCGTTCTAAAGAACTCAAAAAGATTAATTAGAAAATATAAATTTTCTACAATAATTTAACAATTTATTGTAATTTTAATTAGCGATCGAGACCATCGTGGCTCAGTGGGACAGAGTCTTAATATATACAAAATGCTTGTGGGATTGATTTCCACTTGGCGAAATGAACTTGCTACCTCGCTCTGGGCAAGGACAAGCGGCGTTAAGTTCCGCCACTCAATTCAAATCTCGAATTAAAAATTTGGAGAACTTAAAAAGATGTTCTTTCTGCTTAGTTATGCGGGTAAAAGCGTGAGATGTCTTAAAAGGTGTAATAGTTGATTTTGGTCGTATTATGGCAGGGAAAGTCAGCGCCGTCGATGCAGAATGAGGGCGAACGGTGATTCATTCCGTTATGCACATACTTGTTGCTGCGCTCTGTTATTTTTCGAAATAGATATGTATTTCTATATAGACTGTGTACTGTGTTTTGTATATATTTAGTTTCGGTTTCAAAGCTATAGTTAAAATAGCAAAATCATCGAAATTTTCCATACCATATCGCTAATTTGATACATTGCTCTTGCTCTTTAATGCACTGTTAAAATATTTAGGCATACGCTACCATGAATACTACTAATTATATTATTGGATAAACAAAGAACAAGCCTTCACTTCACAACATAAATAAGTTGCAATATATGTAAAAATTTCGACGTAAATTGATGAGAACGTAAGGCTTAGTGGTCAGAGCGCCTCCAGGTCGGTCTCCAGGAGGCGCGGGTTCGAGTTATTATACGTTTTCTTAATATGCGTATTTGTAATATGACATAGTTTACTACATTACATACCCAAGCAACTTTATTATGTAAATAAAAATAATAACTTGTTGAAATTGACACCGACAGATCATTTATAATTCTAGATTAAAGAAGTTGTAATACCAACGTAATGCAGTTGTGGCTCTAAAAAAAAATCTGCTTCATTCTGTATCCCACACACAGCAGGGTAGGCAGAGGGAACCTAGCCTCTCCTCTCAACGCTGCTCTTTAAGTGATGCGGCTTTAAGTGATGTCTTTAAATTCAAATCACAAGGTATATGTAAATATTTATAAAATATCCACAATAAAAGTTTTCCCGATTTTGTTAAACTAAGTACAGCATTAAACTCTGCCATCTTTTTTAAAGTTCAAACAAATTAGTAGTTGTTCCCTGTTTAACTTTTATTTAATTTTCGTACATACGTAAGATGGAGAATACAGGTAAAAAACAAAAAAAAAACAAATCTTAACAGATGAAGGTAAGAAAATGATGAACTCATACTATTATTCTTAAAGGTGTGAGTCAGGTATGCAGTATGCTCATCAGTCATAAGCGTCAGTTACTTTAAATCATTAATAATGAATAATGTCAAGCAACTTGAATACTTCAAAGAATGCTATAACAAAATAATTAAGGAAAATTTTATGAATATCTAGATAAAGATAAATTGTCGTTCAAATATAATACAATAAAATATTAACTGTTTCCCTAATCTGGTTTTAATGATAAGAAAATATAGGTACTCGTATATTGTCGTTTCATAACACGTTTTTTTTTTTGGTAGAGACGAGGCAAACATAAAAAAATGGAAATTCCTGAAAAAACAGAGCGTGTCTATAAGGACTCCCTTTGCTTCAAAATGTATTTATATACATTCATAAAACATTTATAAATAGAAATGTCTATAGCAAAGTCAATATAAATGATAATGTATTATGTACTAACTACTTTTCAAATATTTGATGTGTTTTTAAAATATCACATTTGCTTGAGATATCTTTGTTATATTTGTTAATTACGTTAAATCACATCTCAGGCCGGTCGTGGCGCAGAGGACTGTGAACGGGTTGTGGGATCGGTTCCCATTCGAAAAAATTTAATATTTTATTTCTTCGCTGTGGTGTTAAGAAAAAGCGCGGCGTTGAGTTCCACCACTTAACAAGCAATGCCTTCAGAGTTCGGCGAAAAATGGAACGCGGAGTGTCATAACACTAGGTTCAAGAAGCTAATTTTATTTAAAATATCATATTATTTGCATGAGATAGCCTTATTATATTTGTTGATTGCTTTAAATGATAATTAGGTATATCTATTTTTAATGTTCATGTTTGTAAAAATCATCTATTATGTATTTCTACAAATGATAAGCTACCGTAATTAAAGAATAGTTTCTAAAATATACAAAAATTTAATAAAATAGAAAAAAAATATATACATATAAATGAAAATACCTAAATCATTAAAGTGCTAACGTTTAAAATTTCACAGTTGCAATTCAAATGACAATCAGTTTCGTTCTAGTTAACACGCAATTGTGTCTAAACAAAATGTTTTTTCTATTTTTTTAATAATTTCGTGATTTGGCTTTTCGAGTCACTGATTTGCTTTTTAAAATTAGATTCCTTAAAAGAAAATAGGAATTTAGTGAAGCATTTGCCCTTTAAAAAGATAAAGAAAAACAATAAAAAAGAGGCCGTCGTGGCGCAGAAACACAAGTTTGCGACTTTAAACATGATGGTTGCGGATTCCATTTCCACTCGAAAAATTGCTTTGTTAAGGAAACGACGCCGGCGTTGAGCTCTGACACTCAATAATAATTAAATAAATCGAGGCCACCATTGCAGTCCATAGCGTCTGACAGCAAATGATGGTTGTGGGTTCGATCCCTTCTCGGTAGAATACTAATTCTAATGTACATTAACTGTGAAATTAAAAAAAATTCTTTGGGCAAAGTCAAAATTGTGAAATGTCTTATTTTACTTATCTTTCTAATGTTGTAAATGTGAATGTTTGTGGGATGTTTGTTCCTCTATTACGCAAAAAATACTTAACGAATTTAGATAGATAGATAGATAACTATGCAATAATATAGCTTACATATAAAAATTAAACATAGGCTATAATTTATGTAAATATTTTGTATATTTTAGTTATAATATAACAATAAGTTTAAGCTAGCTATATATACCTAAACTTAAATTTAGATTTTCTCTTTGACAAGATAACAAGAAGTAGTGTTACACGATTTATTATATATATTACCGTCCAGAACAAGGGTCTATCAGAACACGTTGTATCACATCTAGGCGGAAACGACGTTGACCCATTTCTCCGTCGAATCTAGTCAAACGAGATTTACTTCTATATTTACTATCATTGCTTTGTACAAACAAAGTATTATAGTTGCATATTATCTCTATACAACATTGTAACAACCTTAATTTGTTTTTTAAAGTACTATTTACATTTTACTGCTTTTTAGGTAATAATAATAATAATAATAAATAATCAGCTTCACGCTGTATCCCGCACACAGCAGAGTAGGCAGGGAACTTAGTGTTAAGACACTCGGTTGCCCATTTTCTGCTTAATTTTGGAGGCATTGCGTATTGAGTGGTGGAACTCAACGTCGCGTTTTGCCTCGACATCAGAGCGAAGAAATGGCAATATAAATTGAAATAAATATTTCATCACATCACAACTAGTCGATTTTAGAGTCACACTTTGTGCCTCTGCGCCACGCCTGGCTTCAACTGGTTATTAGGTGCATGTTGCAAAAACATTTAAAGGGGTTTTTATTTCAACCTCTGTCCCGTGTAAAGCAGTGTTACGGGAACTTAACACTGCTTTTCACGAGAAAAACTTAAGACGATCCGTTTCTCCCTTTGCGCCCAATTTACAAGACATTGCTTGTTGAGTGACTCAACGCCGTGCTTTGTCTCCCAAGCCTACAATACTGCTGCCACATTATTCCTTGAATTATTATTATAGATAGAGCTATTATTAATTCAATACATTTAAATCTGTTCTCTACTTCCTGCCAATATAAACTCAATGTGGAACACAACGCTAAACAGTGTCTGTGGATTATGGAAACGGACGATTTTAAAAATAATTTTGATTTAATTAAATATTTATACATAATAAAGAAATCTGTTGAACCCAAAAATAAATAATTTATTGGTGAGTGTAGGTACGAACAAATATGTAATACATACTCACAACTCACATACATATGCGACACGGCAAACGTGCCTAATTAAATTATCATGTGAAGTCCATAAACTTTATCAAGTCTCTTGCAAAATTTATAAAACCAGTATGGAATCCGGTAGTTGCGCAGTTTTACACGGATACTGTCGAGCCTACCGTGGAGATATTTGAAAATATTTATAACTACTATAACTTTGTAATAAATTATAAATAGGTGGTACAATCTTCTTAAATCATCTTATAAATAATTAACCGGTTGTGAATTTCAAATATATTAATTTTGTCTGTGTCCGATGTCAGTTTCACCGATCTACCTTGACGTCAGACATATGTACATTTTAATACGCTTCTATATATATATATATATATATATATATATATATATATATATATATATATATATATATATATATATATATATATATATATATATATATATATATATATATATATATATATATATAATTTATATTTTAAATATAAAAAAAACAACTCAACACGCAAAGTCTCCAGAATTCGGCAGAAAGTGGGGAAAGGAATGTCTTAACACTAGGTTCCCTCTCACTCACTCTACTCCCTCAGGGTGGACACCCTGCAATGTGCGGGAAACAGCGTGAAGCCGATTTAAAAAAAAAAATCGTTAATCAATTTATTTTCTGTCATAGCGCTTCTTTATTTCTTTCAAAGAAACCAAAAACCAAAAATCGTATTACCATTCCTCATACTAATACATTTATTTATCTGCAAATACAACGAATACAAGAATAAATATCGCAAGCCTTGACAAGGACTTCATAAATGTTGACAGATGCTGTTGTAATCTAATACAATAAACAAGCTAACTTAGCATGTAATATTTAAATAATAGAGGTCATAATAGTATAAAGCAATTAGCACGTACATTAGTATACATTAATGTAGAGGTGTACCGTGAAATAAAGCGTTCCTAAACGGGTGACAGTTTAATTACTGAGGCAACGGGTTGTGACAGTGGAAAAGAATTAAAAAATATATTTTTATGGTATGTCAGTTATTAAATGGAAAAAATATGTTATTGGTACATGCCTAACTAAAGAAAATGGTAGTGGATACAAATTCCACTCGATCGGATATAATGTAAATATTTATATAATAGGAGTTTTTAAGCCAGTCGTGGCGCAGGGGCACAAAGTGTGACCGTAAAATCGACTGATTGTGGGTTCGATCCTCGCTCGAGGAGATGAAATATTTATTTAAATTTATATTTCCATTTCTACGCTCTGGTGTGGAGGCAAAGCGCGGTGATGAGTTCTGTCACTCAACACGGAATGCCTCCAGAATTCGGCAGAAAGTGGGGAACGGAGTGTCTCAACACTAGGTTCCCTCTGCCTACCCTGCTGTGTGCGGGATACAGCGTGAAGCTGATTTTATTAATTTCAGAAGCTTTAGTAGATTGGCTTTTTCTATGAAAAAAAGGAAACGTGGAATATTAATTGTATTATTAGGTACTAAGATGATTCTGTCGCGAAAATAGTATTAATAAATTAGAAATGTTAAGTATTAACACAACTTTTACAGAGACAGAATCTGCGATCTACACTAGAAACTCTATTCAGTACTTTATACGAAACCTTCATAGAACAATACCGATAGATACATAACAGAAAAAAACTACAAACTTTCAAAGAATAGAAACTATAATAATTCTAACTCATTTCAGCAGATTTGTATACTAACTAAAGTGCTCATACAGTTCTTTTCATCGAGTCGTTTTATATTATTATTGTAGCCTACTTCTCATAATCATGTTTGGCCATAATGAAATTTAAGTTTCACTTTCGACTTTATCTCGTATTTCGGTCAGACCTAGTTACTGATTTCGTTTAAAGTGTTTTATTTTAATATAAAAATTGTGATACTTTTACCTAAGCGAGATAAATTATTTTTTAAGCTGTTTTATTAAATAATACTCAAAGTAGAGGCCGTCGCGTCTACGATTGTGGGTTCGATTCCACTCTGGGGAATGAGCTACTTCCATTTTTTCGTACCAAGGCAAAAGACAGTGTTGAGGTACGCCACTCAGCATTCTCCAAAGTATCTTAACACTAGGTACCCTTTGTCTTCTAATTAAAAAAAGCCTTCTTAAAAATTTGCTAATACAAATCAATGAAAATATGGATATACTCTAAAAAAATTTTTTTTTTCAATGTATAGAATATAAACGTAGTTATATGACGAAACACTTTTGTTTAAACAGTTATTTTTTTCCTACAAGTTATTTTAAGTAACGGTATGAGACCTTCAGTCTCGTATCCTGTTTCTGAGCATTATATCACTTTGTATATGGAAGAGAACCTTGGATTTGAAAACTGAGGTAAATGCACTTTTAAAGGCAAAGGCTCTCCTGACTTTGACTTTCACTTTGAAAGTAAATATTATTATTTTAAAAAAGTATAAGATAAGAATACACCTCCCTACTAGGAAACAGGAAATAAAAAACGCTTCGACCCAAATTTATTTTCTTGGGTATTCCCAGCAAGATCGAAATTGAATTGCATACAATATTTCTTTCCAATTCATGTGGTTTCAGTTGATTTTAATGTCTAGTGGCATAAATGTTTAAAATAAATAAATCAGCTAAATCATCACGGTAGGCCGAGGGAACCTAGTGTTAAGACACTTCGTTCTCCACTTTCCACCGAATTCTAGAGGCATTGCGTGTTGAGTGGCGGAACTTAACGACGCACTTTGCTTCGACGCCAGAGCGAAGAAATGGAAATATGAATTTAGATAAATATTTAATCTCCTCGAGTGGGGATAGGACCCACAACCAGTCAATTTTACAGTCACATTTTGTGCCCCTGCGCCACGACTGGCCTCTACAAATTACATTCGTAAAAAAAATCCCCGTTTAGATTGATCACTCCTCTGGCCCTCTGCCTGTCCGGCATAATGCAACAGACTTGTGAAAATGAAAGAAACTCTCTTTCTTTTCTCAACACACCTGCAATTCTAGAGCTAATCTAGTGTTAACAAATTTTCTTTTTCATTTCAACCACAGTAAAGTACCGCGACGTGCAGCGGAAGCTGTTCTTTGTTTTAAAAATACACCAATCATGTATCAGAAACGATAAGCATTTAAGTAATTATAATCTACGTTGGTCTGACTTGAGCCTATTAGATAAATAATGGTCTAAATAAGCTACGTCCTAAATACGCTGCAACGATTAGTTTTGTTACAGTTGAGCAGATTTTAAAGATTTTCTTAGTATTTTTAACAGTTTTTAAAGTGTTATTCCACACTTAGGAAAGAAAATTACTAATCATTAAGAAAATCTATAAAAATGTACGTCCGCTACGTTCAAATTTTTATAAGTTTTCTTAATAAGTATTTTCTTTGTATTACTTTTGTAGTTATCAGTTATCATCATCTTTTGTAAATCTAACATGCATATAATAATTGGTCATTGTATGTAATATTGTTATGTTTCGACACGAGATATAAAGACATTGCATAAACGTATAGTATTAGCTAATAATCAGATTTATTTTCATTTCCTGTTACCATCAAAAAAAAATATTTTCTCCATAAAAATAATATGCTCTTTTTTGGCATAAATCATTTTTTAAGCAATTTGATTTACTGTGATTTTAATGATAATATAATATCTAATTCATGATGTACATATGATTGGATAAAGAACACTTAATTTTCTAATAAGAGCTGATGTGGATCTAATTAGGAAGACACGGGTGTAATTAGGTAAATACTTAAGTCTCCAAGAGGTACCTGATTCGTTCGTGACATTGATAATCATTTTAATTAATTGAAAAATAATTTTAAACTGTAATTCTTATTTTGACTAACAAAATAAATATAATTTATTTTTAAAATATGACAATGAAAAAAAGTAATATTATTTTTAATTTACTTACCAAGGGAAAAGCAAAGACCAAAAACCACGATCTGATTGCAAAAAAAAATCCAAGATCTTCACTAGTTCACTGTAAATATAATAAGAATTATTTACAAAACTTGATCTATAATTGAACGACGGTAATGGTACCACCGCTGCGAGTGTCGGCTCTACACTGAGGTATAGGAAGAGTAGGTCGCCACCACTATGTCAATTGAGCTAGCTCATACTTTCTAAGGAAACTGAAAAAATTATAACAATAAGCTCTGATATTAAATACTTATTTATATATAGATATATATAATTATAATTAGTTTATGAAATGAAATTATTTGAACGTTTCGTAGAGAATAATATCGTAGCAGACCGGTTCTAGCATCTGTCCGTCCGTCCGTCCTTTTTCTAACTTTCTTTGACCTCAATACAATCAAGTACGTTTTGGTGAGTATTTTATAACGCAACGTTATGGTATTTTCGTTTTCGAATCGATAATGAAAAGTGAAATTCATTATGTTTATTAGCATTTGTCATTGTAAAATAAATAAATCAGCTTCACGCTGTATCCCGCACACAGCAGGGTAGGCAGAGGGAACCTAGTGTTGAGACACTCCGTTCCCCACTTTCTGCCGAATTCTGGAGGCATTGCGTGATGAGTGGCAGAACTCAACGCCGCGCTTAACCTCGACACCAGAGCGAAGAAATGGAAATATAAATTTAAGTAAATATTTCATCTTTTCGAGTGGGGATCGAACTCACAACCACTCGGTTTTCAGTCACACCTCGTGCCACTGCGCCACGACAGCTTGGTCATTGTATATTCTTAATTCTTAATTTTTATTGCGGAGTGAATATTCGTAAATTGTTTGTTATTCAATGCAATCTAGTATCTAAACGAGAAATTTAATGAATATTTATAATGTTATTATGTTTCACAAGCCGGCGAGAGAACGAGAGAATGTTGAAAAATAGAGCAGAATCAATTTCGAATTTTTTTTTTTTATTGTACACGAATATGTTTTATTTGATTCCTCCCCACTCGAGAGAATGATTTTTTGTTTCATTTCCTTGCTCTGGTAATAAGAAAAAGCGCGGCGTTGAGTTCCGCTACGCAACCTCTCAAAAATAGGGCGGTGCGTAGGGGACGGAAAGCTTTAACAGTTAACACTATATTCCCTCAGCACGAAACTTGAATGTTTCCTAGTACAAAACTTTTATTCAATTTGATTTTCATACTGGCTTCTTTAACATAAGACATGGAGGTATTAATATGTATTTTTAGTTTAAATAAATATGACTATAACCGTAACAAGTTGTGGGTTCGATTCCCTTTGAAGGAAATGTAAAATTTTAAATTTTTATTTCTTCGCTCTGGTTTCGTGGCAAAGCACGGCGTTGAGCCACAAGGATCTGCCTACATATACAGCGTGAAGCTAAAAAAAATATTATTAGCTTTATATTTTGTTGGTAGACAGGTAAATATATAAACATCCGAATCAAATTTGTCCAAATTCCTTAATAACATTTTGCTTAACAAATTTAGCGAATAACCGCTATTTGGTAAATTTTCTCAATTTTGAATATAATTACTTAGAGATTGCATCTCGCACTATACACATCTCTGACCTCGTAACAAATAAGCTGAAGTTTCAATTCAAGGCCTAACAAATTATTAAGTGTTTCTATAAAATATCGTTAAACAAACCTCGCCTTGTATAAATATTTAATACATATTTTAAATAAAATATTTATTTCTAAAAAACTGTATTTATTGTAATTTGTATTCTAAAAAATGTCTAATCGATTATTTTGTGTGTAAATTATATTTGTTTTTTGATTTTTTTAAGTGATTTTTAAATTTGGTGGAATCACGTACATACAAGTTTATTATATAAAAAAAATATTGAAATATTATCATAAAGTGAGAGTGATAATAAACATAAACAAATTTATATACAGGTGTAACGCGATCGACGGATCGACGGTTGTTTATGGTTTGAGAATCTCAGTACCTATCCATTTCATACCCATGTATGTTCGCCGATTTTCAATGGTTCGGCAGACATTTGAGAATTTGCGATTTTTTGGAAAAAATCGGATTTTTTATTGAATTGGCAAATGCAGCACGACTATTTAGTCTGAGCTCGTAATTTTTTTCTAAACATAGCGCAATAGTAGACCTTAAGTATACTGTAATATTTCACATGGACACAAAAAACGTTTAAATGAACAAAACTTTATCAAAAACTTTTTTCCAGAAGTAATTTAAGAAACTACTGGTATATGTTTCAAATAATCTCTGAAAGATTCATAGACGCAGCTCAATAACAGTGTGGTAAAAATGTACTCAAAACACGAATTAGTAAAAAAAAAATATTTTTATTACGAGGATTGACTATATAAGTGTTTGTATTTTTTACCAGTCTACTATAATTAAATAATGTTTACTGAGTAGGTACAAATATTTTAATATTGTAAAGAAATCCCAGCACAGGCTGTAAATTGGCAGATACACTTAGCTGGTGATTAATATTAACTAAAGTTAATTACTTGCGAAATATTCTTAACACGGTGGCAAGAATATTTCGCGAGTATTTTTTTCAGATCGTAAATTAAACTGTGGGTTTTAGCTAGCTAGTTTTAGCAAAATAGAATCAGTAAATCATACAAAGTATATATATTAACGTTTGCGATCATAATTATCATTTAAAACCTATAATGCGATGATAATAATTTACCAAATCTTTATAAAACTTATTTTACCTAAAAAAAAATTGCGTATAATATTTTTATTATCACCACAGACAGTAATATTACTAAAACAACGAAAAACCGGTTAATTGCGAGTCGGGCTCGCCCACCGAGGCTACCGCACCTATTTCAGGATTGTAGGTCAACGAGTAGTACAACTTATAAAAGTTTACCAACTCGCCTCGTCCACTGTCATCAACCTCTTCATACATGTCCTCTGGAGGATCCTGGTGCTTTTTACGTGACCTACCTACAGTATCTTTGATACTGTGTTTTCTAATGCTATTCGGGGTTCCGCTATAGGGGATCTTACCCATAGGCGGCGTAAGGCGTGTGCGAAGTGGGCCACCGCCAACGGCCTCACGGTCCCGGGGACCTCGCGCCCAGGAGATGAATTCATCACTTAAAAGCCACACGTACTCATAAAACATTGCTTGCAACGAAAGAAAAGCTTAAAGTGATTGTTTTATACTATTTGACAATTGACAAACTCAGGTGGTACAGAGAGCATGGTGTGGTTGAAAACCTTTAAGTAATATTTTGCAAAGATATAAGAATACCAAAAAATATATGATTGTATTTATATATTATGATACTACAAAGGGGAACTGTGTTCGGGGGCCCTAGGCTAATGTATTTCGGAGGGCTGCCTATCTAATCAAATAATTACCATCTTCTCATTGCTAGACTTTAGCTTTGAACAAGATATCGATGGGTCCTATGTATATGGGCCAAACTAACAATTTGGCAATTTTCACTTTTTTATGCCAAACGCATTCTATCGATATAATTTATCAGATCAGCTATTAAAAAATAGAAATTTCTGCATAGAAACAGGACTTTTTGTTAGAAAATAACGGCCTATGTAGCACTCATTTAAACGTACAAGGGCCAAATAGTCATTTGAGACTTCTACGCAGGGAATTTCTACACATTTCTTTATTTTGGGGGCCAATCAGCCAGTTTGATACTTATACGCTAAACAGAACAATGATTGGGCTGTGTTGACTGCAAAAGCTTAGTATTGTTTTTATTACGTTCGTCATTAGATAGATAACAAAAAACGTTTCTTTTTCACGAGTTATGAGATAGAACGGCCAAAGTGGTAAATGGGCCCATGTACGTGTCTTATTGAGAAAAAATACACTTAGGCCCTAAAATATTTTTTCATTTTTGAGTTATTTGGGCGTTACTTTTTATTAATTAGTGGCCCAGATTATATACTATATATATTTTACTGTCCTCTTTGCTATTTAAAGCCAGTAATAAGCTTGTTAATTGCATTTTAATTTTGATTAAAGATTTCGGAGTGACTCTACTAAGATAATCAATATTATACATCACAAAAATAAACTATTAATATGCGTATTTCTAATAATAATCACTAATCAAGTAACATATCTACTGCCTTAAGTTCCAGTGAAAAAACTTACCAAGAAACGTGACAGTGGATGAATGAATAGATTCAAAAGTAATAAGACTTAAAAATACAGAGAAAACAAAATTTAGAAAATTGTTAGAGGTCATTTACATTAAAGTATTTGAATAATTTGATGAAGACACGAGGCGTTATACACTTGATAAGTTTTAGATTATTGGTCATTATTCTAAGCAATATGGATTGTCTTGGTTAGGAGCATAAGCATGTGTCTGTGAAAGCGACTATTTCTACTAGGGTTCTATTCTCCTCCGAGGACATAAAATATTTCGCTCGAGGAAAATTGTGGTGTTGAGTTCCGCCACTCAACGCACAATGCGCGGAAAGTGAAAAGCAAAGCACTAAGCTCCCTCTGCCTATCCTGCTTCATACGGATTGCAACATAAAACTAAGAAAATATATAATGAAAAATATGTAGTAATTATAAAAAATAACTATTACAAAGTGTAATGATTTTATATTTATAAGTTTTAATATTCGCAATTTAGACTTGGAGCGGAAGAAGAAAGAGAACCTTTAGAATAACATATTGTATAAGAATTTAAGATAGACATTGTACAAGCTTAACAGTATTTTACTCTGGAAGAAATATAAGTTCTATAAAAGCCTCGAGGTGTTTCTAATTTAAACGAAACAATTTATTAATGTATGTTATGTGTATCATATAATAATAGACATGTATAATTTGTTTCTTACCTATAAAAATACAGGCTACTGGATCCAAGAAGATATTTATTAATATCATGAGCTGTGGGCCAACAATAATAAATACTTCAATCAGTAAACCTATAATAGTCTAATCTAGTTCAAAATCAAACGAAATAGCCAGCGATAGAATTAAAAACTAAAGAAGGGTGTGACGATTTCAGATTTTGTATTTTGTGTATTTTGTAACTGTAGTGGCCAAAAGCAAGATTTTATTAATGTAAGCGATAAGCATCTTATCTTAATATAAATAAAAACATTCTTTTCTTAAGACAGTACTATATGAAGGCCACCTCTTTTACCACCTTTGAGAGAACTTCAAACTGTAGCTTCTTCATTCAATGATCTTAAACAAAACGGAGTCGTTACAGCTACTATATTACAATTAGATACATAATTTATGACATCAAAGAGATTCTGTTTAAACTAGAAATGAAAATTGCCGATTTAATCAGACATAAAAACCCAGCAGGACATATGTATTTGTATGTTTGATTTGTTTTGCTATCAGTTGAAAATTATAGAGGGACCTAATACAAAACATTTACGTCTTATAATATAAAAATATTTGTATTAAAAGTCACATTAAAATCTTAGATCAGCCTGTACGAACAAGAAGACAAATTGTTGAAATGGTTATTGCTGTTATAACCAGGTGCTACCGATAAAATTTTGTAAGAAGAAGGACTTGTGTCATTTATGTCGAAAATTATTATACCACCAGTTATAACAACAGTTAATAAGAAATTTTAATCGCCTCTAATTATATCGTGTCAAATAAAGACAATAAGTGATTTTATCTCTTTATTTTTTGATAGATTTTATACAGACTTTATTTTTTGTATGTTCACGTCAATCCTTTTTTTTATTAAAGCTATTTTTACTAAATTGAATAGTTACGTCTTACTAAAATTCAACATTCAATTACGCTTTTCTTTAAGAAATACAATTCATTCGTATAGAGGGCCTAATAATAAACATTTTTGGGGTTAATTATTTTTTAAAACAATATGTAAACACGATTTTTTTTCTATTACTTAAAGGATCTAACTGAAAACTCAGTTATCATGTTACCAAATCGTATAACGTATAAGTCTCTATGTGACATAGTTACTACAATACCTAACTTACTATCATTCGTAATAATCAGTTGTTATCTTTGTCTCATTATTAATCAATTTTATAACTAAAATATGAAAAAAATATGATATATTGTTATTTAGCATAATACGCGTAAAACAGCCAATGTGGTACATTGGCCTTTTTAAAGCGTTTTTAGAGAACAATAAATATAACAAAAACTAACGTATAAGGGCCATTGTGCAGTAAAAAAAATACTAGGCTAAATATAAATAAAATACTACTGTATATATATAGAGGATAGTTGTTTTAGCTGATAACCAAAGTTTCATTTTCTTCGGATGTACCAACATAAAATTATAGCAAATTTAATCTTTGGAAGCCTCTCCTGTAAAGTTGTGATTTCGCGCTTTGGCCCTTATACTTAGGAGCCATCGATATGTTTGTGTAAATGTTGTTTTTTTTTTAGTTTTTCGGGGGAGAACTCTGGGATTAAAAGTAGCCTGTCTTCTTCTTCATCTTCTTCTTTCTGACATTAATCCCGGATTTAGATCCCGTTGCCAGAGTCTGCCTTCCTTCTCAACCTACTCCATTTTGTACGGTCTTTAACGTCCTTGGTGGTTAGGCCATTGACGCTTATGTCCTGCATCACGACATCCAATCACCGCTTCCTTGGGCGTCCGAAAAGTCTCACTCTCACTCCAGAGATTAATATTACTCTGTCTTCGACACATTTAGTTTAAGATCACCGTACCCTTCCAGAAGTTCACTAGTCGCGGACGTACCGCAAGATATAGATAGATAAGACTGGCTAGTCTTATGGTCTTGGTCGCCTCTTGTGGCGGCGGAGAGTGTGTCGTGAGATTGATGACTTAATTCTGCCTATATACTGGGTGTTTGTGACTTGTGTTTTGTCCTTAATAACAAATATTATAAATTTTTCCCATTCTCCTTATGGAAAAACAATCCTTTTGTTTGTATTTATTTATATAGAACAAGTTTTTAAAACAAGACACCTAATGAAGCGTACTTAATTATAAATTTTATTCAAAATTAAATAAAAATTATAATATTAAGACTATTTGATAATAATCATTCAAAGTGGTTTACCATTGTCATATATTTTTTCATTTACAAAAGCTTTTTCTTTGGTATGTGTATCCAATTATATGTCATATTGGATAATGTAGTAAATCTAGTCTGTCAGAGCAAGCTGTCAAATGTAAACAACATCAAAAATGGCTCTTCCCCTCGGAATAAGAAGTCACTCTCAAAAGGTTTGCAGCCTTTATAAAAGGGCTTTGCGTAATTTAGAAGCGTTTTACGACAGACGGTAAGTAACAGAAATTAGACAAATATAAATCAAGCGTTTATTATGCTGTTACGTAACCTATTGTTTTTACACAAGTAACCTTTTATTTTCCAGATATTTTTAATATGTTGTGTTATTTTCGACGAAAAAAATAATCTTGAAAATTAGTCAGTTTGAAAATTATTATAAGGTTTTTTTTATTCAACATTTTAAGTAGCTTTTAATCTTTTTATTTAAATATAGAAATTATTATTTGTGTGTGTAGTTTTGAAATATACAGAGTATTTAAATTATGACGTTAAATAAATTAAATAATTTGAGTAAAAAATTATAGACATAATTTACTTAATTATATATCAAACAATATCTTTTCTATAGCATACTGTATTAAAATCTTTTATTTGCAGCCATGTATACCGTTACCAGGCTGTTTTGCTAAGAGAACGTTTTGATAAGAATATGAAAGTTGCAGACCCTCGTTTAGCACAACAACTGCTTAAGGATGGGGAAGAGGAACTTTTCCTTACTCAACATCCAATTCCAAAGAAATGTAAGTATTTCTTAAGAACATATGTGGACATGATAGATTGATTTACTACATTTTATATAATAAGTGAATGTTTATTTTGTTATGTGAATGTTTATTTTATTAGAGAAAGTTTGATTACAGAAAATAAGATGTAACAAGTATAATGTATTTTGATCAATAAGAACATGATTCAGTGAAAGAGGCTCTCTCTTGGAAATTATCCTATCTATACTTAAAATCAGTAATCCATATTCCACTCATTCACTGTTACAACTTCTTCATACATGCCCTCTGGGGTTTCTCATGTTTTTGTGTTGTTTCAGTATCATCAATACTATATTCTCAAAGATTGACCAATGCCTTTCTTTGTGTCTCTTACTACTCCTACACATATCTCTTACTTCTAAAAATATTTATATTGTTAATATCAATTTCAGTTGCAACCAGTGTTGGAGGTGTAGCTCATGAGCGTGTCGTCACTCCACCCGACTGGGTACTCGACTACTGGCATCCACTAGAAAAGGCCCAATATCCAGAATATTTCAAGCGTAGAGAGGAAAGGAAAAAAGAATTTATAGCAATGTGGGAGAAGGAATATGGCAAGCAAGACGAAAAAGAAAAACACCATTGAGTTGTATAGATAATTTATGTTAGTAAAGTAATTCATGTTAATTCTTTTGGTTTTATTTTAATGTACTTTTGAAGAAATTAAATGAGATTTCTTTACTTTAATTAAATTTGTGTTTGATATTCAATTTTGTAGGAATTAAAATTAACAATTTTTTTTGGACCACAACTTTCATACACTTCACTGCCTAGGCAAACAAGAGTAACTACAATCAATACCGATAAGATCCTTAGATATATCAATAAGATCCTTATATCAATGAGACCTTAATTTGCAAACCAGTTATTTACATATGCATGAACTTCACAAGAGACAATGAAAATCTTATGTTATTTTTTGAAGACAAAAAAATATGCTGGAATATATTGTGGTTATTTTATTGCATATTTAAGACAATCATCATTTATATTAGTTTACTGGATTATGTTTTTCTCATCTTGTATGTATGGTTGTAATATTCTATAATAACTCATTTCTCCAGAATAAGAAACATAATTGAGGCATCAGGTATCTAGAGGCCAGTCGTGGCGCAGCAGAACGAGGTGTGACTGCAAAATCGACTGGTTGTGGGTTGGAACCCCACTCGAGGAGATGAAATATTTACTTAAATTTATATTTCCATTTCTTCGCTCTGGTGTCGAGGCTAAGCGCGACGCAATGCCTCCAGAATTCGGCAGAAAGTGGGCAACGGAGTGTCTTAACACTAGGTTCCCTCTGCCTACCCTGCTGTGTGCGGGATACAGCATGAAGCTGATTTATTTATTTATTTAGATTTATTTGAGCATCCTGAATTTTATTAGATAAGACATATTAAATAAATGAAATATGGCGGCGCCATTGTACTTAGTGAAAAACTGAACAACTTAATGGAATATTTGATTTTGGAATACTGCAACACATATCAAATTAAAAGACTCAATATAAGGATTTTAAAAAGGTATATCACACTTATTATCTCATCGAGCTACGTCGTACGTTCACCAGAACGAATGGCTTAATTGGTCAGAGCACTTGGACGGTTTCCAAAGAGAGAGAGTATTAACATTACTAAGTATTTTTCTTTCCTAAATGTGGAATAACACTGCAAAAATGTTATACCGTGATTATCACTCCCGTAATATTAAATAATTATTAAAAAAAACCGGACTGCATAAACTAAATAGTAAAAATATAAGCCCAATAGTTAATCAAAACAGCACTTTCAGATTCTTCAATTAATTAAATCTTCACAAGGAGTCCTGCAAAAATGTTTCTTATAATATATATTGATATGGAATTACATAGGTAGCTGTAGTGCAATTTTGTGTGTATTTTCTTTAAATTTTTGCAAGATATATATATGACTGAGGCACCAGTTTTCTTGTCCTACAATGTTAATAAGAAAGGTAAAACACTTTTAGAAAACGTATAAAAAAAATCATGTAGCAGGATTAGAACTCGTGTCTTGTGGTGACTCAAAGTTAAAAAATAAGGGACCTTATAAAAAAAATATTTAGACCACAGTTTAGATAATAGACGTTAGCAGATCTAATATTTTATTTTAGATGATAGCAACCGACATTTGTTTCAGTTGATCAGGAAAGGCGATCACCCTCATATATTATGCATAAGCAAAGGTAACATGATGGTAATGGTAAGCGAACCCACCATCTTCACATTTACAGTCAGACGCTGTCCACGACATATTTTACGGGAAAGATATAGGCTAAATAATAAAAATACCGCAAACCCTTAAAACTTTATTATTAACTTTAAACTATGTATATAGAAAAATAAAATGCTTCTGTTCATATGTAATGTTTAAAGTTTATATAAACCTAGTTTAGATTGGTAAGGGCTTAGTAAATCCTTACAACGCCAAAAATATTAAGAATAAAAAAAACAATTGTTAGACTGAAATGAGCTTATATATTGTTTAATATTGTTTTATTTTTAATAAATAAAATGTATATTTAAATAACATTTAACCATACCATAATACCGTCTTATATATATAAAAGATAATATTTATATAACTGTAAACAAAAAGGGAGAATGACTAATAATTTTACAATAAGCCCTACATTGTTCGTAATTATGTTTTATTAAAAATTGTGACGGTAATTACATTTTATTTAAAAAATCATCATAAAGTAAGTTACATTCATTAGCCAAAAACATTTAATTTATATAATTATAATAAGAAAATAGCAGCAAGTAAAATAATAGCAATAAGCAGTAAAAAAATTAGCAGACCCTAAAAGTCCGATCTAACGCTGTCCTGCCACTTTTTGTTAATTTACAAATTTATAATGCTATATTTCTCTTTTTTAAAACAAGAGAGTTAAAATATATAACATTGGTGGAGATCTTTTAAATCATGAAAATCTTATCTGAATGTAGTAAAACAGTCAATATAAATTTAATTTTCGATTTATATACACACAACTAACATCAATTAATTCTTCACACTAGTACCACACACATATGTTAAATATAATAAATGAGCCATTTTAATATCTGGAAGCAAATCATTATGATAAAAATAAAAAAAAAGTAGTATCATTATATAAATAAGATCACCAAAAACATATTAAAATTTTTTTACTCTCCTCAAATACGCTTAAAACAAACACATTTCATGTTATTTTATTTAAACACGATTTACATTTAAAATTTTATAATATTATTCGTTAAAATATTTTGCAATATTATTATTGCAGTCTTTTAAAAACTGTAAGCATGGGTTTTAATCAATGACTTTCACAAAATATAAATTCCGCTCTTTTGGAAACGACATATTTTACTACAATTAAGTAAAAATCCTGGCATTTTTTTAAATGTCACTAAAAGGACAGGGGTGCCAAGATTAATATTGTTATTTATTTTTATAAAAATTATATGAAAAAAAAGTCTAATTTGGAATAAATAAATGCCTTTCCGTTATATTTTCTTGTTATTTTCAATTCCCGCCCAATGTTTGCCCCCTTCCCCAATTGTGTCCGAACATAGAGCCTCCCGCGGGTCGCGCGCCCGTCGCCGGCCTACTCTGAGGCGCGGTACCGAAGCCACCTACGTACCGAGTTTCAGGAAAGATTTGTTTTCTGAAAGGTAATAAATGGATATTTATTACATTTTTTTTACTAAGTATCTTTTGGCTTCCCGCTGTATTTCACATATAGCGGGGTAGGTAAAGGAAACCTAGTCTTAAGACACTCCATTCCACACAATAAGTGTCAACAGAGGCCAGTCGTGGCGCAGGGGCACTAAGTGTGAGTGTAAACCCGACTGGTTGTGGGTTCGACGCCCACTCGAGGAGATGAAATATTCTCTGGTGTCGAGGCAAAGCGCGGCGTTGAGTTCTGCTACTCAAAACGTAATGCCTCCAGAATGCAGCAGAAAGTGGGTAACGGAGTGTCTTAACACTAGGTTCTCTCTGCCTATCCTGCTGTGTGCGGGATACAGCGTGAAGCTGTTTTTTTTTTAGTTCAACAGGAACTTGCTTCCTCTTTGCACCAAAGCAATGAAAATAATTCATATATCCGAGTGGAAATCGTGGAAACCATTGCGGTTACAGTCTTAGGCTGTGCTACTAATAACTAATTACTGTCTATTGCTAATTACAATCTCAGTAATACTCAATTAATAGAATATTTTTGTAAGTTATAATTTATTGTTATTTTTGTCGCCATTAAATGGGCATTAAAAGGATAATAATGACATTAAAAAATTATTAGTTATGAATCACAAATAAAAAAATATTTTATTCCATAAAGAAGTATGAAAATAGGCTATGGTTAGCTATTACATATACTTTATAAATATAACAATATTTAAGTAAGTTAAGTTTCTATAGTACAATAATAATTAGAAAGGCAACATGAAGTTGTATTTAAAATTTCAAACTGATTAATGTTAATTCAAAACTTCCATTGGAGCACAATGATCTATTTAGCAATTATACTATTTCCTTTACCAATAACTGTTAAACAAATAGAAATCCTAACTTCACATAAACAACTAGCCACCTGGCTTCTCCCGCTTAAATTTATTGTTGTATAAGAGCGAAATTATACAAAATCTTTTTAAAGTATCTAATAATAATAAACAGCTTCACGCTGTGTCCCACACACAGCAGGATAGGCTGAGGGAACCTAGTGATAAGTAAGACACGCTGTTCTCCACTTTCCGCCAAGTTCTGGAGGCATTGCGTGTTGAGTGGCGGAACTCAACGTCGCGCTTTGCCTCGACATCAGAGCGAAGAAATGAAAATATAAATGTAAATAAATATTTCATCTCCTTGAGTGGGGATCGAACCCGTCGATTTTACAGTCACACTCTGTGCCCCTGCGCCACGACTGGCCTCACAAGAAACAAAAGTATCTGCTTGTGTGATATTCGGATGTATAAGTTATAATACTCTCGTAGTTTTCACATGAAAGCGGAACAAACATCCATCCCCACAAATTATCACATGTATAATATTAATTGGATTTATACTTACATGAAATTGGGTGGTGACAAGAGTGCTGGTCCACCAAATTCTTGTGGGTATTTGAACATCAGGAAGAACGACAAATGACCGATGAGGATGCCAAGGAGCTCCATTACACCTCTAAATGACGAGAAAAACATATTAACAATATAATAAAAGTTGATATTGTAATTTAATTTATAAGAGAGCTAATTAATGTATGCTAATATAAATGAAAAAGTTTAGTAATTTAATTTTTAGGTAGGTTCTTATTGGAAAAAAATTGGAATTAAGGGTATCATGGCGCAACAGTGTAAACATATGCAATGATTTCTTTTTCCCACTCATGGAAGTAAATTATTTTCATTTTCATTTCCTCACTATGAACAAGACATTGGGTACAGCCAGGCAATACAAAATGTCTCGTAAATTGGGCAGAAAGTGGACAATGGAGCATCTTAACACTAAGCTCTCTCAGCTTGTTCTGCTATATGTGGGACAGACTAAAGCAAAAAAAATTAAAATTCAACTTACCCTCCACTAATAACTAAGTTAAATGCAAGCAACACCCACGGCAAATACATGGCTTTGAAGCGAGTGCCAAACCAAAATGACACAATCACATCTTTGTTCAGTTGACACCAAACATACAAAACTGATAACACCATAGGGTCCATAAGTATCTGAAATAATATGTTATGTCATTTAAAAACTCCCAATTTAAACAATGTTATAAAATAAATTTTTTTACACATTATGTTACCTAAGGTACTCTTTTATTTAAGTCACATACTATAATATATTAAAAAGGCTTGATTTACACTATCACTATCAAAAACAAAAATACACTATTGCTACAGGTTATAACAATTCTGATATCTTCAATGAAAATATTATGATTTTTTTAAAAGGCACTAGTGTATGAATTGATCTTAATGCAACAATAGTTTGATGAAACATTATCTCCATGTTTTATTTGAGCTGGATGCAACTCCATGAATATCTTTTTCATTATATCATTTCATCCCTTCTTCAAACATATCCAGCACCAATTATCTTATGAAATAAATTTTCTGCCAATAGATTCATATTAAGATACTGTTTAGGCAAGATTATATTTATTTTGAATGTAAACTTTGTCTTACATTGGTGGCAAATCAGTCTGACATATCTTATTCATACCATAACAACATAATAATGATTAAATAAATTATTGATTACTGGGTTAAGTGGATTCAGCCAAACAAATTCTTCAGATTTATAGGTAAATTATAAAAATACTCACAGGTAGATTCACCAAAAGGCCAATAGCAATGCAGCAGACCCAGTTAAATAACAACATATAAAAGTAATCTGCAGGCTTTCCTGCAAACATGCCTGATTCCAATCTTTGTGAATAATTGTATAGGAAGTAGCAGTTTATCAAGAAGTGGAATCCCGTGGAGGGGCCTATTGGGTAATAGAATAAAGCTGTGATGGGTCGCCATATCTGAAACATAAAACTAATGTTAGTCTATTATAAATAATATAGAGTACTGACTTTAAAGGTAACTGTGGGTTTGATTATCACTCAGAGGAATTAATTATTTACCCTACCTTTGTAACTAAGTAAAGCAGTGAATTGAGTTCCAGCATTCAATATCAATAAAATTAGGAATGCAATGTCCTTGCAATAGGTCTATCAACCGTACCATATGCAGGCTACCGTATGAAGGTTAAAAAAATCTTTATGTTTTCCTATTATATTGTACATTAGACACAGAAAATAATATCTTAATACTTTTTTATTTTTTAAGGATATATTATGTACAACATGATGTGTATTAGTTAGCTAAATGGACAACTAAACCAATATCCATAGAATATTATTAAAAATAACCTTATATGATGCAATATGCTATATGCCATTCAAATAATTTTATTCTCACGTTATATATAAAATATGTAGATTAATTATAACAATAGAGTTAATATATTTCATGACCTCATAAAAAGTAAACATTATAAAAGATAAGCAGAAAAAAAAACTAATTTCAATTCAGATTTAAGTATGTTATCTGATTTATCAATTGCAATAAAAAACATAATAATATAACATACCTGAAATTGATATATGAATGGATAGAAGTCCAAAATGAAATAATAATAACTAATTATACCAAATCTTCCAATAATACTTAAACCTATAGTGAATGTCAGCCAATAACGGGTAAAAAATGGTACACTATTGTACCAGTCCTTAAATTCAGTCATGTTTGTGACTTTATTGTATAGTAATGTTTATTCGTAGATGACACAGACTCGAGTTTCAACACTTTTGATCTTCATTCGGCAATCGTGATTCAAACAAACCTAAATACAACAAGTACACGTGTCCCTAGCGAATTTGTCCAGGAAACTTTGCGAAATGTTAAAATATAAAATGATATTTACGTTTTTGACATTTTTAACATAGATAACACCTAATATCTATGTCAACAGAGTGTATCAAAATATTTGTTCTCTGACGTTATGAATATTAAACTATAAATTTGTACACGGTACCGTACAATATATAATAATATTTTATATAAAAAAAATATCGCTACCGTGTAATAAAAAATAAAAAGTCGAATATTTTTTTGTGTATAATTACAATTTTTTAAATCACTGAAATATTAAATATGTCAATTCAATTTGTCAAATATTTTATAAACATAACCTGCATTTTTTTGCCGGAATAAGTTCAGTTTTACTGAAATAATAAAAGTATAATATTATCTACTCTTTAAAAAATGCGGAGCTTAATTAGAAAATGTGTTTCAATTAGCAATTTTTCATTTAGTAGAATAAATACTGTAAGACTTGTTTCTTCTAAGAGCGATGCACAAAAAGAAGAACCCAAGAATGTCGAAGAAATTAAAAAAAGTAAAATGTTTTGTTTTTCACCAAGTTATATATATGAAACTTTCCTAAATATTTTCGTATATGACTTCCATTTACGGCTATTATTCTTTATCTTATTAAACTAAAAAAAATATAAAAACTGACTGGCTATATGGACTTATTATTACTTTTCTATCTTAGATATTGTCGTGGAGAAATATGGAGCAGTCACTACATTGAATATTGATCGCCAAAACACTCGCAACAGTCTAGATGAAGCTACCCTTAGAGAAATGACAGAGGCTATCAATACTTTTGATAAAGACAATGAGGCTAAAGTTTTAGTATTCAATGGTGAAGGTGGCAGCTTTTGTTCTGGTTTTGATATGGATGAAGTTGCCGAAAAGGGTTACCACACTTTAGTCGATGCTGCTGTAAGATGAAAATATTTTTTAAATATTCTTATTGTGCTTATTGATTTTCATGCTGTATCATGCATACATGTAGGAAGCATGGTAGGAAATAACTGTTTTGTTCTGTTTGAACGGAGAAATGATATTATAATTAGTTATTTGGGATAACTAATTATAATATCATTTCTCCGTAGGAATAAAAACCACAATCATCATATTCCTAATTATGCTATGTACTATGTTTATTTGAATGTACTATGTTTAAAATATAATACTTTTCAGTCAAGACTTTTACGAAGGCCATTATGTGATAAACCTACAATAGCAGCAGTAACAGGATATGCTGTGGGGGAAGGATTTGAATTGGCACTTGCTTGTGATTTACGAGTCATAGAGGATACGGCAGTGCTAGGTTGTCTTGGAAGGAGATTTGGTATGAATTATTAATTTTTAATTATAGTAATAATCACAATTCGTTTGCAATATCCTTTGCATAATGAATTGTGATTAGTGCTCCAGTGGGCCAAAATTTATCCCACTGTGTCAATATTGCTCCAATTATTTTCAAATATCAAAATAAGTATTCAATATTTTTAGTGTTTTGGCATACTTAGAAAACAAACATCCTTTTTTTATAAAACATATTATTTTTATATGTAAAAAAGTATTTTTCTTGTTATATTATATCAAAATAAACAATTTAAGGTGCACCACAAAGTATGTATGGAGGCAGACGTCTAACAGCCCTCATTGGTCTCTCTCGAGCCCTAGACTTGCTAATAACAGGTCGGCCAATATCTGGTGCAGATGCTAATGTAATGGGCTTAGCTTGTAAATTAACTACTACTGGCACTGGTAACTATTTGTTTTTTTTATATTTTTTAAATCGAAAATGTTAATTTCATGTATCTATTATATTAGATATATAATGGTTTTTAGGGTTCCGTACCTTGAAAAGAAAACATGAAATCCATATATAGGATCACTGTGTTGTCCGTCTATCTGTCTGTCTGTCAAGACCCTATTTTTCAGTAATACCTGGAGGTATCAAGCCAAAATTAACAACAAATATTCAAGTCCATACTCCCTTGAAGCACATAAAAAATTAAACTTTTAAGTTAACGCAATCAAAAGATACAAGCATAAATATATATCGATTTTGCTGCATTTTGTAAGAAATTAGTTGCAGAATCAAAACCTATAGGGTACTTCTCGTGGACGTAAAGTTATGAAATTTAGCATGAATTGTGTACTTATTATAAATATAAAGTAAAAAAATCTTAAAAGTAAAAATTTATAGGTATTTCATATAAAAAAAACATTACATACTTATATTTGTAAATGCATGCAAAATGGGTGAAAATTTGAAATGCCCGCAAATTTAAGTTTGTAATTTTTTATAAGTTTCATTCTGAAATTGGTATGGAAGTCTTGGTGTGCGAGTCCGACTCACACTTAACTGGTATTTTTATTTACTATCATCTCTTTGGTAAGGAAGAGATTAAAGCCATAACTTAAAGCACATATTACATAATTCGGCCAAAATGTTTAGTAAATACACACTAGTAAAAGTTTTAATGTCTTTATACCAAAACATTTTTTTTTTCATATTAAAATAAAATATGCACATTTTTTCGTTAAATTGCAGCTCTTGGTGAATCCATAAAACTAGCGAAATCTTTAATAAAATTCCCACAAAATGCTCTAATAATGGACAAACTGGCCGCTGTCAATTCACAATTGAATCCAAATAGCGAGGAAAGTATGAGAGATGAAGCAATCATGCAAAGTTTATTAGGTTCCGCTATGGAGGATTTAAATAATGGTATAAAGAAGTTTCAAGGAGGTCAGTATATACATTATACACTACAATTTACGTGTCGTGGCCCTAAAGATGATGGGTATGCAGATTTTTTTTTTTACTTTTGATTATTTTCTTCCCGAACAATGAGCAAAATTTCAATTAAACAAACTTTAGGGCGGCGAAGGCTCTTGGACCGTACTGTACTTTTTAATTTTCTTATAACATATACTATATAGCAGAGTTGCCAGAGGGAACCTAGTATTGAGACACTTGGTTGTCTGTCTGTCTACACAACACCTAATATTCAGCTCACTGTGAGTCGAGTCGTGGAACACAAACACCGCACTTTGTCTTTTCCGTCTTAAAATCGAAATAGTTTAATTAATATAATAATTAATATAATTAATTAATATAATTAATTAATAATAATATAGTGTAATTTATTTTGTATGAATAATGATTCGCTTTAGATCAATTAATAATTTTGTTCTTTGAATCTCATACATTTCGAGTGAGATTTTAGACAGAATAGTTTTGTATTATTTGGTTTTTCTAAATAGGTTAGGTTAGGTTCTTTGATTATATTTTTCTAAATAAATAATAAGTAGGACAAACGATTGGCATATTTGACAGACAAACTTATAATTCTACCCACAATTATCGCGTGTTACCGTAATGTCGAGTTTGTGGAGATAAATTGCTTAATATCTGTTGTATGTATTTGTTGTATTTTTTATGTACACTAAAATTTTAGTTGAATGAAGGAGAATGGAAATTTTAAAAGTTTAAAATTAGATTAGTATTTTCTTCGAATTAATTATATTACACTATATTTTTTAACAATCAATTTAGCATACATATTTTTTTATTACAGGCATTGGAAAACATGGCAAATTCTATAAACTAACAGAAGTGCCGTTGAAGGAATGGGAACTAGAAGAATCCTTTGAAGAAATTGTTAAAATAGATGAGGATAAAGAGAAGAAACCTTAAGTTTTATTTAGTTAAGACTTTATTTAATTATTTTTTGTTTTAACTTTAGTGTACGCTGTTGAAGGCTTTTAAATACTAGTCTATTTATTTTATTAATAAATCTCAGTTATCTTAATAAAGTTTATTTGTTTGTTTTCATAATTCTCAAATATTTTTTATCATGTATTTGGTAGTGAAATTTTTTCATGTAAAGATTAATAATTTAAAGCCATAGTAGCAAAATGAAATATAATTTTATTGTATACATGATTGTTGTGGATCCAATTGGAGTTAATTATTTTCCAATTCTGGTCAACTAAAACTGAACAAAAAACAGGCAAAGTATTGGGTATCTCGACACCAAGGTCTGTTAATTTTACTATAATTAATCTTTAATAACCTTTTTGTTTGATACTTTAGTACTGTAAATGATCGAGAGATCAGTAAAGCTAACTTCAGGGCGGCCACGACTCTTCGAACATACTGTACATTACACTTATTAGTTAGATAATCCTCATGACAGGTTAAATACATACTCATTTTTGATTCTTAGTCTTAAAAACGTATTTCTAATATTGTTATTTCATTTATGATATAACAATAATATTATGACATTATTGTTTAAAGAACAGCTTTTAAAGAAATCACTTGAAATTTAATAAAACAAAACAATATTTTATAAAGCATTATTTATTAGTATTACAATTATTCATCTTTAATCCCCTTTTCCGCCTGATACTTGTAGTGTAAGTCTGAGCAGTCTTCGTTGGATATGTTGACCCAGCCCTTGTCATTGATGTGGTATACTCGAATTATACCACCAGAATACGCATCACGGTGGGTCGCGTGGTAAATTGCGCGACGACCAAGTTCTGTTGAAATAAAAAAACGTCGATAAGATTTTTTAATATTAAATTATGTTTATCAGAAATATTTCTAGTTTGTGACCAGTCAGTTTTGTCCATTTAGTCCTACTGAGCCACTAAAATTAATTAAGTATCAAACCTTGTGCCTCAGCATCTTCCAAGTCCCAGCTGTAACCTGAGTCCAAGACACCAAAAGCATACACAGACCCGGAACCCACAGAGAACACCTTGCCTGGAGTGCGAGTGCCTTCACTGTCTACATAGTATAGTTGCGCACCCTGAAATATTAAAATGTACATAATGAAGAAATAAAATAAAAGTTCTTAGGAGTTCTCATAAGCAATCTAGTCTTCTCTAAGTTCCTTTTGAGAGGTCTATTTTAGGTAACAATTAACCAGTCTCAATTTTTCGAAACTCTAAATGAATATATTTTATTGTGAAAAATAATTATATAGCTATGTGTATATGTTTATATAGTCTATGTTATTGCATGTTGTATTCACCTTTAAAAGTAACGCTATAAGAATATAGAGAATGAAGATTTTTTTTCTTTTACTGAATGATTTGTTCAATGTAATTAATGTAATTAAAAAAATCATTCAGTAAAAGTTTTCTTAAAGAACTAAACCACTGGTGAGTCCAAATAAATAAAATAAAATTAAAAAATATAATGCAAAGTTAGATAAAAATATAAAGTTTGTTACAGACTTATGTATGTAGTAGTATTGAAATACATAACAATTTGGTTTTGCTCAAATTTTATAACTAATTTAGGGAATTTTTATAAATTATGTCACACACATTTCATTATTTTTTGACACCTTGCCTCTACCTTGTCACAGCTCTACATATCAGTGTGATTTCACAAATTATTTTTATAGTTCATTTTGCATTATCCAAGTTAGTGAAATTTAGGTCTGACATATTAAACATTTTATGTTTTTTTGGCTTTATGATTGTATTCCACACATAGCAGGGTAGTTAAATAGAACCTGGAGTGGTAAGTACCCCTCACTTTCTTAAGGCCTTGCGTGTTGAGTGGCATAACTCAACACCATACTACCTCATTACCAGAGTGAGAAAATAAAATAGTTCTGATTTTGGTTAAATTAAATAGATGAGAGGCCAATTGTGGGGCATGGACATTAAGTGTGACTGTAAAATTGACTGTTGTTAGTTCAATCCCCACTCAAAGAAAGGAAATATTTATTTAAATTTGTATTTTCATTTCTTCGCTCTGATATCGAGACAGCACGGCAAAGCGGGTGCCTACATTTCATTCGGGATACAGTGTGAAGCTGATTTAATTTTTTGTTAAATAGATAATACTTACTCTCTTATCAATCCCAGCAAGCATCATACCCATGCTAAGTCCCATTCCTTTGTAATTGTAGACCATGTTAGACATAAGTTTGCTGGCAGCGGCCACGGAAATACGTTCACGGTTCCTAAGTTCATACAATCTACATTGTTTCGCTAGAACTCTGTCCCAATAGACACAATCTGCTGCACCACCAGCAAGGGTACCTAAAACGGATTAAATTGTTTTAGTTTCTTGCTGCATCAGACATGAGATAGACTAGACAGAGGGAACTCAAGTGTAAAAATATTGTATTCTCCACATGCTGCCTTATATTCTTAGATTAAAAATCTCATTTCATATATTTCTATACTGATCCAAACGATAACATGATATTATTTCTTTATGTTTTTTTTTATTAATTTCTACTTACCAAGTAAATAGTCATTGATTTCTACAATTTTCTTCATGGATTGAGAACCAATGAATTGACCTCCAGTGGCTCTAGAGTCTACTGCGAGGAGCACACCTCCCTGTAAATATTATCAATATATAGAATACTTAGTTTGATAGGAAATATTATCTATTAATACAAATATTTAAATTAAATAATTAT
>JAATLQ010033044.1:0-16379 GCA_013421005.1 Heliconius erato x Heliconius himera | reverse complement strand
TTTGGGTATACCCAAGTACATCATTGTTCATTGATAGAAGAGAATCAGTTGGTTTTAAGTGGATTTTCTCATCCAAACGACAAAGATCTAGTAAAGCCATAATTCTACCTTATTTTCTTACTGTTTATAAATCAAACTTTAATTTTCTGAATGGGATGACAAGCGAAAATAAAATGCTAAATAACGCCGAAAGCGATGACAGCTGTCACATTGCTGCACAGATCGATTAGAGATTACTACTAAAAAATATCCAGTAAAATATTGATTTTTTTTTTAAATTAAAACATTTTCAGATTTTCATTTCTGTTATTTTATTTATTTTACAATTGATTTACTAATAAGTATTATACTTATCGATTGGCAACTAAAACAGATTATACTACGGAAATCTATTCACTACAAGATGACACCTCTGTAGCATTACGGATTAATTTTACAACAGATAGTAGCACTCATTAACTAAGCCAATTGAAAAAAATAATAAATACAGGAGTAATAATAAATATATATTAAATATTTGTTTTTTATTTCGTTGGTTTTGTGAATACTAAAGTGCTTCTATATCATTACCAACACGAAAGCCCTTCCGTGTTTGTAATTTTGTATAGCATTCATTGAATATTCTAAAATAGACATACGTGTCTATTTTAGGATATTCAATAAATAAATCAAATTTTTAAATAAAAAAATAAATAAACGTACCCTGGAATCATTTTGAAATAAAATACTTTTTAAAATATTATAAAATAATAAATATTTTTTTGTAGTAAGCAAAACAATCTGTAAAAATAATCTTTTAAATGCTGAAATTATGTCACAAGAAACCTTTATAGATTGTCTTACGATGATTAAAGATTCCTCTCCAACTTTCGCGGAAGCATATATATAAAAAATATTTATGTTCCTGTGGTCAAGTAAGGCAAAGGATCATCTAATGGGTGAAAAAAAAGCAGAATTTCTCATCTATGTTATTTATTATCAACACCATCTTGCAATAAGCGACAAAAATTTATTTAAAGAAATGGATATAAATAAAAATAAACTTTATACTACATATTTTTTTGTTTTTGCTATTACTCTTCGAATCTCAGCGAAACAAAAGCAAAAAGATTGGTTACAAATTACTGGGAAAAGACTAACGGTTCAAGAATTATAAAATTCAGTGAATACAGCATTATCGAGTGAATAGTTCCGCTCAACCTGTCATTATTCTATGAGTCAGTTCTAATTTGCATATTTTTGTTTATAGCTGATGGGAACGTGACGACATTGATACGATAACTTAACTAAGCTTGTATCGATATATATTTATTAAATATATACCTATATATAAGTTTTACTACATGTTGTGGGTTACATAGAAAGATTTAATGACAATGTAGTCTAATATTTTAAAATAAAGTTACTTTTTAAAAATAGATAGATTTTGTTTTAAATATATTTATGATGTCTGTGCTTTAAATTAAAAAAATATATATATTTTGTAGGTATGTGGTAGGTAGGTAGACGAATTTAACATTTTATCATATAGGATTTGAACTCACAACCTCGTTGGTTAAACACTCCCAAAGGCTTCCCAGTAGCATCAGTAGTGTATATCTTTATGGAACCGTCGCGTTCCAAGAAAGTTTATCTTAATTGCCTTATAAGGAAATGTATAAGCGTTATTTTATTCATATACAGCGAAAGACTGGTTGACATCACTAACTACAAATATAAAAAATCGTCTTAATCTTGCACTATCACAATGATATTATTGTTAGGTTTGATACCAATATCAAAAATATGGCAAAGAAAAATAGAGGGCTTTCTTATTAAAAGTGTTTCTTGGGCATAATTGTTATTGAACAAATACTGAAATTGGAAAGGTAAGAATGTTCCAGAAAAAAATATCAAGTCAAAGCATCACTTGACCTCGCGATCCGAAGCAAATCGAAATGAGCGGATTAAAGTTCTACATTCCTTTCTTTAAAAAAAAATACTTGAAAAAAATTTTTATACATTTTTAAGTTCACGTTGTAACTAGGCAGGAATCTGTAGGCATTTCATTATCTACGCTCCTCAAAAATAATCAATACTCGAGACAATGCGTTTCTTTATGCCTGAGCCAGGAAATGAAAACAATACATTCAAATGGAAATCGAATCCACAGCCGCCGTGTTTAGAGTCAGACGACGTGCTGCACAACGTGGGAAAGGAGCAAAGATGAAATCAATATTTAATAATATAAAATTTAAACAAATGCCAATACTTAAAAAACAAAAACAATAAACATTAGATATTTCTCTCACAAAACGTGTATCTCCCTAGATATATTACGCATGTAATTTGTTAAATCTTTTAAACATCAAATTCCACCACCGGTGAACCCACGAGAGTCACGACGGTCTCCGAAAGTGCATATTAACGAATAACCTAGCCCAGCTAAATGATAGCCTAAAAATCATAATTGCAACTCTTGAGGGGCTGCATTCACACCGAATCTTAATATTGTAGCCTTATCGAAACGTAACCGAACAGTGTGAGTGCTTTTGACTTTTTGGTAACTACTGACTGAATTACGGTGGTTGTTGGTTCATTTTTCAATTAAAGAATTAATTATTATATATTTTTTTAAATTATGTATGCATGAACACATTAAGGCTCTATTTTATATTACGTTTTTATAGGTACTAGGTATGTATGAATAAAATATTATATATAAATCAAATTGACGAAGTGTTTCGTGTGGTATCGGGCATATATTTTTACAAAATATTATTTATAACCTTCAGCCATAATATGTTTCAATAGAAATAACTAAGAGATGTGTATAACACATAAAACATATTAACTCTGACAGCCGGTACAGTGAATTACACCTAAACGAGATACATTCTTTTCTCAATAGAAGGACACAACCCAAAAAACGTTTTTCATTCCAACCAATCGTTCCTGAGATTAGAGTGTTAAATCAAACAAAATATAAACTTTAATATGGTATAGCTTTATATATATACGTACCTAAACACAATAGAAAATAAATGTTAAATATTACACAAAAGCAAAAGAAAGAAATATGTACTGTGTAACATGCGGCACAATTTAGAGTATATTAGTGGATTTCTGAAATCCTTACGGTTGGTTTCCCATAGGAACCTTTGTTGAGACTGAAGTGACCTGAGTTGTCACGCGATCTGCTCCGGTATTTATAAGGGTGTCCATGTTTTAGGAATACAAAATAAAAGTTTTAAAAATTATTTATTTAGAGGCGGCACATTGCTTATTTACATTATTTAGTAGAAACCATCCTGGTCCAGTGGTACAGCGTCTGTACAAACGCGACGGTTGTGGTTTCGATTCCACTCGGGGAAATGAATTACTTTCATTTATCATGTCTTGAAAATTCGACTTGGGGAACAGAATGTCTTAGGTTCCATCTACATTGCTATATACAAGACATAGGGTGAAGCTGAAAATAAAAATAAAATACTTTCTTAAGCTTCACGCTGTATCCCGCATATAGCGTCAACGCCGTGCTTTTCTGTTACCTCATTTCCCAGAGAGGGAACCACCACCGTTGCGGTTAAAGTGACACGTTTGTGACACTCCTCTAAGACAGCTTCAAACATTACTCATACTCGCATTAATGACATGTTCCTGCGTGACCTTTTAAATTCTATGAATCAGGCTGAATTGCGTGGTCAAATTTGTTCGATTTCAATTAATTAAAATATTTCTGTTGTTATTTCGAGTTAGCCTAATTAGTTACTTTTTCAATACCAACTTTTAATGTGCAAGGTGATGGAAGCTACGTAGCAGACAATATTGTCGTATTGTATTAAAACGGAGTGTCTTAACACTGTGCTAAAACTAAAGACACACCATTCCACATCTTCCGCTCAATTTTCAAGACATTGCGCGTTGAGTGGCGGTACTCAAAACGATAATGCCGCGCATCTGCAACTTAACCATTTTTTTTATTTTAATATAATTCCTAAAAATAATAATAAATAAATTTCTATACATTTGACAGGTCACCTACTCTAGTTTATAAGTGTCTGGGCAACCAGTGTCATAATGTCATACATTTTGAAGGCACGCTAATGACGGACTCTATTGACACCCAAATTGTTACACATTAGTGTCCCGCTATTAAATAGTCATATCAACTCACGCTATAGAAGAGAAAATAATTCAAAGTATTATATATTTTCGTTGTTTATTCGTAACTATGTACATATAATATATTTATATATGTACTCTGGTAACAAGACAAAGCGTGGCGTTGAGTTACGTCACTTAATACGCCTGCTTACGGCTCAAAAAATCAATAGAATTCGAAAATATCCCGAGTGAGGATCGAATCCACAACATTGCATTTACAGTCAGACGCTGTACTCACCGAGGCGATGGCGTCTTTTAAGATTTCGTGTTTATATTTAAATGTAATAAAGTGAAGTTTACAAATGTTTTATTTTATTTATTTATATATTATTTTGTTGCGAAAGATGTAAATACATCTTGTTTTATTGCATTTAAATATGACCATTCCAAGCACAAAGTTATGAAAGTTTAAACGGAACGTACCTAAAGGTTCATAAATGAATATTAATTTAGTCTACCTAACAAATAATTATTAAATATACTCCGATATGATGTTTCTTTAGGACATCGTGGCGTAGTGGTCGGACTGTGAGTGCAATAGTTCTAGGTTCAATTGGGGATGAACTCCCGATGCAAAAGAGGGATATTATAAATTTTACCTGTCTGATCGTCTGTGTGATGATTGAGGCCAATCGTGGCGCCGCGGCACGAGGTGTGACTGTAAAACCGACTGGTTGTGGGTTCGATCCCCACTCGAGGGGATGAAATATTTACTTAAATTTATATTTACATTTCTTCGCTCTGGTGTCGAGGTTAAGCGCGGCGTTGAGTTCTGCCACTCAACACGCAATGCCTCCAGATTTCGGCAGAAAGTGGGGTACGGAATGTCTTAACACTAGGTTCCCTCTGCCTACCCTGCTGTGTGCGGGATACAGCGTGAAGCTAATTTATTTATTATTATTTTTGATTGTCTGTCTATGGTACTACAATGCCTGAATGAACGCATTGATTTGAGTGTTGTTTTTTATAATCGTAAGCCTTGTTTGTCGCGGTGGTTTCTAGCTGGGTATATAACTATCTAGCTATATATATTTTATATAAATCGAACCAGATTAAGACCTACAAGCACTTTACCAATACGAGAAAGATATTTTTTGAAATGATTTATGTTTGAAAATTATTTATTTATTTTCATTTCACGCAATAAGGCAACAGATTGTCTTTATACTACCCTACCTCTGCATAATATTAACACATTTTTTTTCGGAAAATAACATAAAACAGACATCTAGTTTTTAAGGCTTTTGTTTATTCGGCATATTAGCAAAGAATGATTAATTTTCATTTAAAGTTATATTGTCTATATAAGCATATATATGTATTTATAAAGAAAGAATAGCTCAGGTTCCTACCATCCTAAGCACTAAATCGTAAAGCTACTCTATAGGATTAGGCGCCTGGGGCTGCGGCTTCGCTTACTTTACAGTGGAGCCGGTTCTAGGTTACCTAACATTAACTAGACTAAAATTAATAGGCAGTAAGCAATTAATAATTGCGTGGATTAATAGAAAACAAATATACACTACTTCGTGGTACAATGGTATAACGTCTGGCTGAAAACGCGACGGTTGTGCGTTCGATTCCCACTCGGAGAATGAAATATTTCATATTTTCACATCCTCGTTCGTAACGAAGGGAAACGCGGCGTTGAGTTGCGCCACTTAATATCTCCTGATATCGGAGTGTCTTAATACTGTACCCTCTCTGCCTAGTGTCTCTTCTGCTATATTCGACATGAAACGAAGCTGGATGAAATATATATGATCCATATGGTAGTACCTATTCAAATGTATTTAAACATGTTGTTTATATATGTTGTATTAAAAATTTATATGTAATATTTTATATCCTCGCTGTGGAAAGTGGAAGAACGTGAACGGAACGGAATGTCTTAACACTAGGTTCCTAGGCTCCTAGTTCCTAATTTGCTATGTGCTGAATACGAGGTTTTTGTTATAAAATATTTTGGAAAATATTTGATAGATTATTTTCTGCTAGGTTAACTTGAGTACAGGTATAGCCTAACAAGTTAGTGCTTAGACAGATTGCAAGAAGCGCCGGCATAAATCTTGCTGTATATAATTTATTTGTGGAAACTCATTAAGTATTATTATATTATAATTGATAATGGAGTCCGCCCTGGTGCAAAGGAACAGCATGAATTTTATTCAAATATTATATACCTATTTATTTAAAAGCCAGTCGAGGCCAGTCGTGGCGCAGCGGCTCGTAGTCTATAAAACCGACTGGTTGTGAGTTCGATCCCCACCCGAGGAGATGAAATATTACTTAAATGTATATTTCTATTTCTTCGCTCTGGTGTCGAGGCTAAACGCGGCGTTGAGTTCTCCACTCAACACACAAAGTCTCCAGAATTAGGCAGAAAGTGGGGAACGGAGTGTCTAGCACTAGATTCCCTCTGTCTACCCTGCTGTGTGCAACCTAGTGTTAAGACACACCGTTTTCCACTTTCCGCCGAGTTCTGGAGCATTGCGTGTTGAGAGACGGGATACACAGTGAAGCTGATTTAATTTAATTTATTTATTTATTTTCATCTTAATTTGGGAGGAAAGTGTGGTAACACGACTTAACCACTAGCCTCTCTATGCCTACCGTTGTATGAGGGAAAGGCACGAATCGAGCTGCTTTCTTTTATAATGTTTCGTTTCGTAAAAGCAAATGTTTTGCGGAGAAAACTAAGCCAATCCGTTTGACGGCTGCAAGCAGAGGTTCGAGGCCCTCAGGGCACGCCCTTACTGCCGTCAACATCCTCCCAAGCAGCCACGTAGTGCTTGCAAGTTTTTCAGGGACAGAGTACCTTCTTTTCCACGCACACGGTGTCGTTGTAAAAATCAGTGGGGCTAACAGCATTAACCTAAAAAAGAAAGAAAAATAAATGTTTACTTCATTCTATTTATTCTTACTTCATCTCCATAAAAAACTAATTGTATGACAGAATCCATCCGCCATCCTCTGTCTTTTACATACCCATTCATGTAAAAGACGAAGGAAATAATATATTAATTATGAGATAACATTTATCACAAACATATAATAATTACAAGTTATAAATACAACTACTTTAGTTTAAATCTTGCGATCTGACGTTTGTAAAGGTCGTCTAAATTTGAATAGACAGAGATGGACATATAAATAACGAACGCGGTGAAAAAGGACAAAATACATGTGAATTACGGCGTAATGCCGCACGTTGTATTAAAATTCGAAAATAAAGAATGTTGCCACCTGCCCCGAGGTGGATGTTGTATATCGTTTTAGTGTAGAAAATAAGTATGTCGATAAAATATAATATCTAGTGAAATATATACTAGATTAATATTAAATTAGCTTCACGCTGTATCCCGCACACAGCAGGGTAGGCAGAGGGAACCCCTAACCATAGACAGTGTTAAGACACACGGTTCCCCACTTTCCGCCGATTTCTGGAGGCATTGCGTGTTGAGCGGCGGAATTCAACACCGCGCTTAGCCTCTACACCAGAGCGAAGAAACGTAAATATAAATGTAAGTAAATATTTTATTTCCGCGAGTGAAAAAATAAACCCACAACCAGTCGATTTTGTGTCACACTTTGTGCCTCTGCACCATGACTGGCCTCATAAATTGAAATTTTATCACAATCGGCTCAGCGATTTGGCCGTGATGACAGCAAAACAGACAGACTTTACTTATTCTTCATTATCCTGAAGAGCAAAGTAAGCAGAGAGATACTCTTTTGTTTCCAATTTTCTGAATTCGAGACATTGAGTCTTGAATGACGGAACTCAGCATATCGTATTGTCTAACCAAAGTTGTAAAATTAAATTTTTCGAATGCAATATTCAGTGTATGTATAAATAAGTACAGTTTGTGTATCTTTGCAGCCTTTATTATTATTTTAATTGAACTTTTAAAATAAGTGTATACTTATTTTAAAAGTTCAATTTGGAAGAAAATTTGAACTTTGTTTAGTGTATACTAAACAAAGTCCAAATTTTCTTGATTTTCACTTTGAATTGATCTTTTTGTGTGAAGTTTTTTTTATAACCTTAATTTTATGTAATTAAAAATTTTAGAGTCGGCAGTATACCTACTGTTCTTGAGGTCTTCTACGCCTATACTTATTTCTTAAAATTGAGCAGTAAAACAAAATATATATAGAAGTGATCACAACACTATATACAGGGCGATAGTAGTGATCGCGCCTGCGGCTGCGTGCGCGCCACCCTCTCATTTTCTAATTATACGGGCAACCGGGGCCCGTGCGCGACCGGACACTTAGAATTTAGAAGAATTATGAATATATGCTTGAGACGCTGATAACTTATCGAAATGTTTCTCGTTTAAAAATATTTTTAATATATATATTTGAGGCCAGTCATGGCGCAGGTGCACAAATCAAAATCTAGTCGTTGTGGGTTATCCCCACTAGAGGAATTTCATTCATTCAATTCTTCGCTCTAGTACCAAGGCAAAAGCTTGGTGTTGAGTTCACTTAACACGCATTGCTTTGAAAAATTGGGCGGAAAGTGGGCAACGGTGTGTTTTAACATTGGGTTCCTTCTGCCTACACTAATATATGTATGTGGAATATTTGATCCTCAATTGTGATGTTTTTATTTTTGTGAGTTGAATTATTTTTTTATAGAATATAAATTATTTACATTCTATTGAGAAATGTAGGTCTAAAACTGATGCTTGCTACCTATTCTATTCTACTCTAAATTTGCTCTATTTCTCGGAAATATGAAAAATACTTTATTACTGAAGCTTTAAAAAATTATATTGTAGGATGATTTAACTTTGTGGAGTTGAAGTAAACAAAGGTTAAGAAAAGTATATATTTTTTAAATACATATAATTTTTTATACAAGACATACCTTACCAAGCGCGGATCGTTGTGGCTATTATGGGTATACTCACAAAGACTATTTATTGATGGTCTCATATTTAGTATTTTGAGGTCGAATAGCGACAATTATTGTTTTTTATTTAAATATAAATAATTTACACGTTGTATCCCGCAGACAGCAGGGTAGACAGAGGGAACCTAGTGTTAAGACATTCCGTTCCCCATTTACCGCGGAGTTCTTCAGACATTACGTGTTGAGTGCTCAACACCACACTGCCTCGACTCCAGAATGAAGAAAATGGAAATATAAATTTAAGTAAATATTTCTTTTCCTCGAGTGGGGATCGAACCCACAACCAGTCACACTTTGTGCCCCTGCGCCACGACTGGCATCAATTTATTAATTGATGCCAGTCGTGGCGCACTGGCATCAATTATTTAAATATCATAATTTAATTTAAAAAAAAAACAATAACACGATTACTGTTTCTAGGTAACACAATGTTGGATATCTTCAACATATATTAAAAAAATACTTGTACTTTAGGTATTATTATGACCACGTTTTCTTTAAAGACTGGATTAGCCTCTTCCACTTACATGGAATATAGTGATTTATTATTTTACTTCTTATTAAAGTCTAAAAATATATTTTCATTAAATATTGCAATATCTGTATTAAGTTGTAGTACATATTTGTATAGCGGACATGCGTGTCTAAAGGTACTTTTGTAAGGAGCCGTAAACTCTGTCGCTATGTTTGCTCAGTTTATTATTTGATTAATTCCTATATTATGGATGAAGCAATAAAACATTCCTATAAATAGCTATCTAAATATAATTTCTCATAAATTCTTGTTCGAGGCCGTCGTGGCGCAGCGACGGTATTTCCATTTCCTCTCTCTGGTAACAGACAAAGAGCGGCGTCGAGTTCCGCCACAGTCTCAAAATTAGGCGGAAGCTGAGAAACGACATGTTTTATTACGAAAATACAGCATTTATCTTAGCTTATCTAGAGCATCACCTATATTGGAACTGAAAAAAACATTTTTGTGTTTGATAGTCCATACAACGAGTACTTTCAGAGATAGCATGGCCACTTTAAATCTACCATGACTCAGACTAACTTTTAGTTATTTATAGCAAATGCTAGTAACGAATAAGCATAGGATTCTTTAAAGATGTTGCGTTAACTATGAAAGCGTAACAACGATATTTATGAAATCTCCTCTACAAAACTTAAGAAATCGCGCAGGAAACAAAAAAAATATGAATAGCGGCCATATAATTTAGTAAAATGCAACAAAATTAAACGTCTGGTCATCAAAAGATTTGCTCCGTGCAATACATAAAGTAAATTATAATCTAAATTGTGGTTGTGAAGTAAGACGGTCTTATAGCGGGTGCCATACCGCGGTCCGCGATATGATCGGGCATTATTCAAATTGAGGGCCCGCGGCGCGTGGCTCTACATCAAGTGCACGGTAATAGCGCGCTGGTGGTAATGACAATTGTTGTTTTTTTTTAAATATCGTGAATATGGAGGGTGGAGAGGATATTCTCTTTTTTTTAATGTTGTTTTTTTGTTTATTTTTTTAATACATTTTTAAGCATTAGTTTTTTTGGAGTTTTGGTAAATTCTAGTAACAGTTTCGTAAGGTTTTATTTTTTTTATGCTGTAGTATATTTTATGCTACTTATGTAGGTATATTTAATATAAATTAATTTAATTTTACATTGTGCCATACAATAGAAATACTATTGATATTTTTACTAAATAAGTGGTGGATCTATATATCGAGAGCATTTCGTTTTTTAGTAATACCACTGCGCCACAATAGCCTGAAATATTGATTAAATAAAAAAAAAAACAAGAAAATTAGAAGATTTAAAGTTTGTACTGATATAATTTAGTCAAATACTAGCTAGCGAGGATCTAATGTCGACACTTTCAACTTTCAGTATAAGCTATAGACATACGTTACGACATTCTCTTGACCTTTTCTATTCAATGAAATCTCAATTATATCATGATTAATTGACCGTAACAACTATAATTATAAATTTTATCGCGTATAAACGATTTGGTCCGTTGACAGCTGGCCCCTGAAGCGATGTACTAAAAAGTCGAAAAATCGGTCACAGGTAATCAAGGAACTGCCCACAGCTTACTCGGTAATTAGGAATAAAGTGAAGATTAATACTTTGCTATATATTTTTAAGTGTGACCGCTTCTTACTAATAACGCGGTCGTAAAACTAACGCAAATTAAACGAGGCTATGTTTTTTTCCATTTCATTTAAATAGGTAGTTGTTAAATGTTAATTATTTTGACAAGTCGATTTAAAATGCTAGATAGAGTCGGTCTTTTCATGTATTTAACCAAGAGTATAGTCGAAAAATTGAGAAACAGTAAAAGCTTATTCAGAAAATTAAGGAATACACATTAACTTAAAAAAAAGAAACTATTATAATTCTTAAAACTTAATAAATATATAAAACTTCACAATGTTAAGATTATTTACGCAATGCTCAAAGCGACATCCTAATACGCTGTCAGGAGCAAAAAGCAATTTCACCATAACGGTCTAACGTCAAACCTGGGCATAGACAATTTTGCGCGCGAAAGATCATATCTATGGCCACGTGACCGCCGGCGGGGTCACGTGACGTTATTTGTTCAGCCATACCACTTTTATTAACTCCGTGGGCACTTTATAGTGTAGTGAAAATCAATAAGTAAACTTAACATTAAATACTTCAGAATGTAAGTAATAATAGTTATTTAAATGTGACACATTGTATGTAAAACCATGTATCTGTCACATATCGAGATAGGTATATTTATATTATTAAGGCCTATATTTATCGTGTAAAGACATGGCATGTTGCGTAAAAGAAATCAACGCTGCACTTCTTTTTTAATAAAACTAGGGATTCACGTATGTGTAGATATGTAAATTTTTTAGTTTCACCCTCTATCTCGCACAAAGCAGAATAGGTAGAGGGAACCTAGGAACCTAGTGTTCACACACTCCATTCCCATCAAAATTCTCAATTTCCATTTTCCACTTTCCGCCGAATTCTGGAGGTTTTGCGTGTTGAGTGGCGGAACTTAACGCCAGGCTCGTTCCCAGAACGAGGATATATAAATGTGATATGTTTCATTTTCTTGAGTGGGAATCGAGCCCACTACTTGTATATAAATATTCTGCCAGACACATCTAAGTTACACTCAGCTAAACATAAAACTATTATTAATTATCAAAACTATTTTACTACATTGTTTTTATTCAAGTACAATTGATCCAATACTTATAAAATAAACATTTCATATTTCATTTAAATATTCAAAGCAATAAGCTCGAGCATCGGTCACCTCCGCCAGTCGCCAGCGCGAAAAAATAAATAATCAGTATTGTCAATACTCGTTGAGTGACACTTGACGTCCCTACAGTCATAATCTCAGGGGATTTTATGAGACGGCGGTACTATTTAAATGGATATGAAATTATTAAATATACTTCTTTGTAAAGCTTTTTTTTTATATTTATGTTTTTTTGGTAGGTAATGGTTAAATGAAGTTTTCATTTTGTGGTGCTCTGAAAAGCAATAGTAAATTAATATATAATGTTTTTATTGTTTTTATTTCTTTAACAATAATTTGGAGAATCGGTATCAAATTTATCATAAAAACATGTTGTTCCAGCTTCACGCTTTATCTCGTATTCTTTTCTTTCGTGAAGAGAAACCAGTGTCAAGATAATCCGTTTTCTATTTTTCGACTGAATAATATTGAAGAATACTTAGGTACTTATATGATTATTATGTTTGTATGTATTATGGAAATACTGGTTTCCATAGACCTTTCCTTATTCTAAGTTTAAAATCTAGAATAAGTTTGGTATAATTAAATTAATATACCACATCCATATTTTATATCCCCGATACCGCTCTTAAAATGAACAACACGAAGAATAGTGTTGTGTTGATTTTTGTACTCAACGTTATCCCGGACTTTATTCCGCACGCTTTCCCAGCCGTAATGAAATATCAGTTCTCCCGGGATTGGGGCTAATAGTAAGCTCGTTATGACCCTTGGTAGGAATTTGCACGTTATTAGTAATTTTGTGGTCTGTGCTATATTAGTAACTAGGTTTTACCTACGGCTTCTCCCGTGTGGTCAAATGAAAATTAGTTTGAGTTGTGTATGACACATGTTATATTCTAAGTGCCTGAGGTAACTGACACATCGAATTGATTGTGTAATGTAATATACGAGTACATATAACATATAGCCTTCTCCTATAAATGGACTATCTGACAAAAAAAAATTTTTCAATTCGAAAAAGTGGTTTCCTGAGATTAGTGCGTTGAAATACTAATATAATATAATAATTGTTAGGCTAAAACTTATAATTGTTGAAAAGATGGCGGACGTATCAATTTCTTTATTTATTAATTTTTATTCTACACAACACACACTTTAAAGGCTAAGTTGGTTACATACAACATTGTGTTTATATTAATTTACATTATAATATCACGATAAGAGATATTTTCTAATTACATTCTGTTTGTTTCGTTGGAACTTATTTATTTGTAGTTTTGACGAAAATTGTCAATCCATATTAAAAACTTATTGATAAGTTTCATACTATCTTCCAATTATTCATAGTATGGTATTTTTTATTTAAAGAAAACATTAGATATCCAAAGTTCATTACATAAATCTTAACAAAAAGTTACTTTTTACATGTAAACACAATTTTTTTTGTTTGCTTCATGCTCTTGTCTTATAGCAGGCTAATCTAGTGTTATGACATTACATTCTCTGCTTTCCACCCCAATTGGAGATGTTGAGTGGTGAAACCCAACGCTGCGTTTTGTCTTACAAAAGTGAAAAGAATCAAATGAAGATCGAATCTACAACCGCCACCATAGCCTCGGAAAACACTTACTATTTATAATGTACATTTTAATAGTTTATTTCTACGGCTCCATATATCTCTTATATTATCATTTCTTCGCTCTGGTAATGAAGCAAATCACGGCGTTGAGTTCCGCCACTTAACATGCAATGCCTCAAGCATTTAGCGGAACGAGGGGAACGAACATCTTAATGGATAACAAAATGGCTTAGCATTAGGTTCCCACTACCTACCATGCTATGTGCGGGAAATAGCGTGACGTGAATATTTGGTAATTCATTTCTCTAAAGATTGTCTTCTGCGCTAGCATCAACCTGGTATTAATTCTATTATTCACAATTAAGTAACTAACTTAAAAAAAAAACTATCAAAGGCTTATATCGAAAATAGTATAATGACATTGTATGATTAATACAAAATTTGTTTTAAATTAATGACTTCCTCTATAGTTTTAATGATGGTTAGGAAAGTGATTAAAAATAAGCCCAAATAATTCTTAAAACATAAGGTAAAATATTTACTTATCTAAAATATTTATAAAAATACTCTATACTCACTATGAGTCTACAAAACTACGATAACAGATTATAGTCGAAAGTACACTTGACATTAAAGGAAGGGTGATGATGAAAGGAACGTTATAAAAGGAAAATAAGAAAACAATAGTATTAAATATAAAGCACATTGTTTGTATTACGAAAGTTTTATGGATTAATTTAAGAAAAACCTTGTTGCATTATTTGGCTTTATACCTTACATTTTCTTTATTTTTCATTTATATTATAAATTTTAGAAAAAAATATATCGTTTTTGCTTTACGCCGTATCCCGCACATATTAGGGGAAACAGAGGGAACATGGGCGGGCACCTAGTGTTAAGACACCGTTTCCCACTTTGCGTCGAAATCTGAAGGCATTGTGTGTATAGTGGCGGAACTCAACGCCGCGCTTTCCTTCGTTTCCAGACTGAATAAATAAAAGTATTAAATGTTTCATTTCCTCGAGTGGAAATCGAACCTACCAACCTTTTGCATTTGCAGCCACACGCTGCGCCACGACCGACCCCTTAAAAATGTTACTTAGAATAAATAAATTTAGTATAAGAAAATTCTTATCGGTACCACTCCCTAAAACAAACAAATTCGTCTCACTTATAAAGAACCGCATCATCAAAACGACACGTAACTAGCATCATTACGAAATCTGCATAACAGCATTTGCAGTGCGGGATTGTCGCATCATCGTGTCCCCCGGGATACAGTCCCGCACAATAAAACTCAACTTTAACAACATTTCTATACATCACTATCTGTCATTTTGATATAAACAATTTCAAATTTTACTATTTTGTTATAAAGTTTATTTTCGTTTGTTAATTTCGAGGGGATAACCTCTTTTATGGTACCATAAAGGATATGTCACCCCCCAGTTATTATATGCAAATAATACGCATAATTTAGGGTTTTGGCCTATTCCGTGTTTTATCTACTTATCTGTGAAATGGCTCAATTAGGAAAGCGTATAGTTGGTCTGCGGTCGCGGAGGGTGCGATGCAAATTGCGATATCAACTCGTATGAAATATGCTAAATGATTTATCGTGACGATACATTTGAATGAGCATTAAAGATATTTTGATGGTACGAGTTCTGTATTGAATAGGTATTTTGTATCTGTACTGAACGCTTTAGTTCATGGATTTTTTTATGTAGAATGCAATATTTAGCTACTTATGTTAGAAATACAAAAAATCGTTGAAATAAATCAATTTGAACTAAATTAAGTATTCTGGTCTTATTAGCACTCTGATGGTATCTATTTTTTAAACAGTAATGGTAAATAAACTGACTAAGAAAATTATTAACTTATTTTGAATTTGTTTTTATGTATATCGAAGTTCAAGTGGAAAAAAGTAAATGTATTAATGTCATAACAATGTGGCTTGATTCGCCACTGTATGGCTAGATAAAAATAAAATTATATATTTACACGTATCTATAGTTCTGAAATTTACCGAAATGGTATAAAGAAATTTATGAATTTGGCGTTGGCAAATAGATATTGCAGAACTAAATTTTATTATCCTCTACACTGAATTACTCATATCTTCATAAATAGCAATCATCTAATTTCAAAATTATCAACTTGGTGAAATATTTTTGCTAAATCGCAACGATTTCCACGAACAGACTCTAATCGCACACGACGATAAAATCATAACAGGCTTGTTTTCGGCATTTACCCGTAAAACATCGGAACATCGGTCACATACATTTATAACCATTAGCGTATCGCCCAAAAACCATTACAACCACTAATTTTACCATATCTATAAAACTAAATAAATCAAGAAAAAAGCAAACACACGACTATTAATATCTCTATCCTTATACTTAAGTTCGGAAACGCGACGATAATTACAGTACACGGACGTCGAGTTTAACGTTTGAAAAT
>JAATLQ010033043.1:0-16366 GCA_013421005.1 Heliconius erato x Heliconius himera | reverse complement strand
GGATCTTAAAACTTCCAGCTTCTTATGCGATAATTCGACTCCAAGTTTGGACGTCTCGTACCTCAAAATGAAACAGACTCCTTATTATAGCAACGATTACATATTGGTCTGTTCCCAAGATAGCATCCTAGGCACTCGTGTGTCCACAACTTAACCTTAAATATACTGATCCGCTAGGAATAAGTCAATCATACTTTTCACGGTGAGAATATAATAGAACGTGAAAATGGATTGATGATTAAGGAAAAGCAAAAAAGATTAATGAAGAAAAAGTGAGCGGTAATAAAGATAGACCTTCAAAAATACAGCATCAAAGATAATGAAGGAGAAAAATCACGTAAAAAGCATGAGGACGCCCCAGATGGCATGTATGAAAAGTTGATGATAGAGGACGAGGTGAAAGAGGTATATAGAGACCGTAGCGTTTGGGGTTCCGTTCTCTCTGACTTTCCCACTAGTATTACAGCGTGAAGCTAAATAAGTAAGTATTTAATTTCAATTATGTTGTAAAGAATCATTATTGGTACCATCGCTGGAGAAAAATGATTTTTCTCCAGTTGTTTATCATTATTCTACATTAATCGTCATTGTCCGATTTAACACATTTTTTAAAAATTCCATTTATAAAATAAATAGGGGTTGTTCATAGACGCCACTTCAATAAACGTGTATTATAATGTCCAAGCTTACATCTCACAGCAAAATTACGGCTTTACACGCTGGTTTTAAAAATTACACTTTTTTTGGTTAAAAATAACATTTTTAGGAGAACAGCCCTATTGTGTATAAAAAGCAAGGTTAATGTATGTTTGTAAGAAAATTAAGACGAAAAAGGAATCCCGTTTTGTCCCGTTCCGCTATAAATTTGCTAACTACCTACAAGTATATGCCATATTTCTACTTTTTTCCCGCACATAGCACGAGAAGTAGAGGAACTCTGGGAATACAGTGTACAGACACTCTGTTCCCATTAAAACACTTCCGTTCCCCACTTTCCGCCGAATTTTTTGACAGTTTTGGAGACATTGCGTTTTAAGAGGCGGAGCTCAACGCCGAGCTCAGTCTTGTTACCAGAGTGAGGAAATGAAAGAATATATATATATCTATGTCATCTTTGCGAGCGGGAATCGAACCCACAACCTGTCGCGCTTACTTTAAAATAAAATTTTAATTTCTTTGCTCTCGAAAATTGGAGCATAAGTTTGGAACGGTGTTTTATATTATATAACAATGTCTTTTAACAAGGTGGGGAACCTTGCTTGTGCCTACGTTGCTATATGGACAAAAAAAGGGTGGAAACGCTAAAAATATATAAGAAAATAAATAATTCTTTCTTATTTTTCAGGTGGACCCTCTCATCTCTTCAATGAACAAAGGCGATGTTTTCATTTTGGACATAAACAGTGACATATTTGTTTACGTCGGAGAGAAAGCGAAGAATGTGGAGAAATTGAAGGCTATCTCTGTGGCGAATCAGATACGGGATCAAGATCATAATGGCAGAGGGAAAGTCGAGATTATTGGTATGTATATATTAATACTAGCTTTTACCTGCGGTTTCACCTCCCATAGTCAAAAATTGGAGTTTATTTGCCTCAGGTACACAATGACGGATCCTATAAAAATGATTAGCTTCAATAGACAGATAAATTAACTTAAATAGTCTCTTCTACTAGTAGTAGTTGTTCAGTAGTAGTTCATGAGATTGGTGTGTTTAACCAAATAAACTTTTCCACTCTATGATATTACTCTTCAACATCATAACTATAGATATTTATGTATTATATATATCTATCATATTATAGCGAAGAGGCCAGTCGTGGCGCAGCGGCACGAAGTGTGCTGTCGACTGATTGTGGGTTCGATCCCCATTCGAGGAGATGAAATATTTATTTAAATTTATATTTCCATTTCTTCGCTTTGGTGTCGAGGCTAAGCGCGGCGTCGAGTTCTGCCACTCAACACGCAATGCCTCCAGAATTCGGCAGAAAGTGGGGAACGATGTGTCTTAACACTAGGCCTCTGCCACCCGTGTTGTGTGCGGGATAGAGCGTGAAGCTGATTGATTTTTTATTATATATTCTAAAAATCGTTGCGTAGTTTGAAATATCTAAGGTAACATCTAAAGGACGAAACTGTGACACAGTCGTATGAGAATACGACTCAAAAATTAATGCTTGATATCGAGAATAGGTATTCACAAGTGTCCAGTAAAATTTCCAATTATATGTTAATCATTTTTCGCCTTACAGCCTCCCTCGATAAATGGATTTACTAAAACAAAAAAAAGCTTTGCAATTCAAGATCATAGTTCCGGAGATTAGCGCGTGCTACCGAAAAACTCTATATAGCTTTATGAAATTAGTATAGATAAGAGAAATAATCTTTTTCAGACCAGTACTCCAACGACGTGGATGTCCAAAAGTTCTTCACGAACCTGGGATCAGGAAGCAAGGATTTGGTGCCAAAAGAAAGTGCCGGAGGAGATGACCAGGTGAAGTAAAAAAAAAAACTGATCATTTTATAGTACTAAACATAAAAAAATAAGATTATTTTAATAGTTATCTGTAATTAAATTTAAAACAAAACCTAATTGGTTAAGGTAATTTGTTAAGTGTCTATTGTCACCCGTCCTCCATCATCTGTCCTTCTTATTAATGAAGCTCTCCATAAAACGTGACATTGGCGATGTGATTAGTGCTCAACTGTCACGCTCGGAATACTATAACTTAGAACTGAATACAATAATGTAGCTTCAAGAAAAAAATTCTAAATTTGTCTTAGTCATCTTTTTGTCACTCTCAGTGTCACGTGTAAATTCTTATTGTAGATATAGACTTACGAAACCGTTATATTTTTCTAAGTCACAGTTTTTAGAGTTTTGCGGTTTTTTTCTTATGGCAGTGTTAAGTTACAGAAGTCAATGCCTTGCTTCGATTCATCAGAGCGGCGATATTAGAATATAAAAATTTGAAATAAATAAATTAGCTTCACGCTGTATCCCGCACACAGCAGGGTAGGCAGAGGGAACCTAGTGTTAAGACACTCCGTTCCCCACTTTCTGCCGAATTCTGGAGGCATTGCGTGTTGAGTGGCAGAACTCAACGCCGCGCTTAACCTCGACACCATAGCGAAGAAATGGAAATATAAATTTAAGTAAATATTTCATCTCCTCGAGTGGGGATCGAACCCACAACCAGTCGGTTTAGCAGTCACAACTCGTGCCGCTGCGCCACGACCGGCCTCGACTGTCGAAGTCGAAAAAAAGATAAAATTTTATATATTAGAATATATAAAATTTTATCTTTTTTTCGAATGAAATAAAACCTTTAATACGTTTAATTTACCATTACTTTGCTTTGTTTTGTTCTAATATCCATTGTCAATCAATTTTTCACCATTTCAGGCCTTCGAGAAAAATGAAGAACAATCAGTGATTTTATCGGAAGTGTCGGATAGCTCTGGGAAAATTAAGGTCACTCCGCTATCAGCTCCGTTCAAACAGGAACAACTTAAGCCTCAGGTTTGTAAATTTAATTGCTCGTTTGACTGTGAAGTTTGATTGTAAAAGACTTTTAGCAGAGTAGACATAGATAACCCAATTCAGACATTCTGTTCTGTTGGGGACAGTTTTGACTGGTGGAACAGTGGAACTCACCACACTATGTCTTAGCGGAGCAGAAAAACCAAACTGTTTCAAATATAGCTCTGCGAATGGGGATTTAATCCTCAACCAAAGTGCTTGCAAGAGAAAAGTTGTGAACAAACGTTTGGGTGTTGAAGGCTATTACTAAGTTATTGATTTAATAAATCATAGCACTAATAAATAATTAAGTGTGACTGTAAATAATTGATTTAAAAAAGTGCCGCCTCCTTTTCGTTGGGCGTGTCCTACGGTTCTAATCAAGGCAATAATACATATAATATCTTTACTGACTTTACTTTGAGTTTGCTAGTTCAAGTGACGTATCAGATAAACATGCTCTGGCTAAGTTAAGCTTGAATTTCAGAAAATGCTCCAGAGCTCCAATTTTTGTACGGAACTCTCGGTAGGCGAGCCCGACTGGCGCTTGTCCGGTTTTTTTTTAACATTATATTTCAATGACCTTTATCTCATACAACATTTTGTTTTAGGAAACATATATTTTGGATACTGTCAGTGGTAGCATTTACGTATGGGTTGGAAAGCAAGCATCACCGAAGGTAACGTGTTTTTTTTAACTTTATATAGTATTTTAATACGGTTCCATTAGGGCAAGCTGTAATTTTTCATATTATAAAATCTAAGAATTCATATTACACACACTTCTAATTGCTTTATCATCCTGAAAGTTGGTAATTATATGTAAATTAGATGACAATCTTGGAAATTGGAAAATTGGCCATTGGATATCAGTGTTTCCTTAGATTAGTGCTTTCAACTAAATATTTTAATTCATATTTTATAGTACTGGTAAATAATAATTAATTACATATAAGTTATCAGAAATTCGTTGGTTTGGTTGTCTGGAACCCTTGGAGGTATACAAGGGGTGCTGGTCCAAATCCAGCTACGTTCAGACATTAATATGATGCATGAATAATATAAAATTAATATTATCAAAAAATTATATTTATATTTTTTATTTAAAATATAACAAAATATAAAAAAAAATATATTTTTATTTTAGAATAATTTAATCTTGTATGTTTATGATTTTCAGGAAAAGAGTGAAGCTATGGCAAAAGCACAGGAATATTTAAAATCAAAGAACTATCCTTCTTGGGTAAGTTTCTTTAAAATTTTCAAATATAAATTAGAAGAAAAAACAAATATTAACTACTTTCACGGACTTTTATTTTACTAACTTGTTAATAGTTATTAATTCAATGTTGACTGTCCAAAATATTTAAAACATTTTTATTTTCTTCAGTGACTCTTTCTCCATGGTGTAGGAGCACAAACAATGGTTGTGGGTTCCATTCCCACTCGAGAAAATGAAATATTTAAATTCTTCATTTCCTCGTTTTGGTAACGAAGCAAAGCACAAACGTTAAGATCCACTGTTCAATATGCAATGTCTCAAGAATTCTGCGGAAACTAGGGAACGGAATGCCTTAATAGAAAACGGAGTTCTCAACACTAGGTTCCCTCAAACTACCCTAAATGCGGGATACAGCCAACAGTGTGAACATAATGACGTGCGTGGAAACTAGCGAGTTAGAAGAGCACTAAGTTCTCTCTCTATAAAGAGCGAGAGATTCAAGACTCTTATTTTTTCTATACTTATTTTCAGGTCCACGTAGCAAGAATACCACAGGGAACTGAACCTGCTATATTCAAGCAGTACTTCAGTACTTGGAAAGACTTAGGCATGTCACACTCACGCCTCGTCCGATCAGTTGGTTTGTAATTTTTTTAAATGCATGTAAATGAAATAAAAAAATAAAGACATGTAAAGATAAAAAGTTTGTTTTAATTTCCTTTAGCATGTGCGTGCATGCGATTTTTTAAGCATGTTACGCATGTCAGAAAAACATTTTAATATTTTTTTAGACTCCTCTAACACATAAACACTAAATGTGGGAGGTAACTCTCACCACAGTTACACTGTACGATTACATCGAAACGAACAACGTGATGTAATATAGCCTATAGCTTTCCTCGAAATGGACTTTCTGAAAAAAAAAAGAATTATTCCACTTGAATCAGTAGTTCCTGAGATTGGCCGCTTAAACCAAGCAATCTTTAGCTATATAAATTCAAATAAATTAGTAAGCGCTTTAAATGGTATCAATTCTATTCAAGAAGTCTATTATTAATAAAATACAATACGTAAAAAAACTGTATTTTCGGTCAAAAAACCTATCATCTACTGTAGGGGTTAGTTCTGTGAAGTTGCTCTTTTTAAAATATGTTTCTATTTTTTTATTGAGATGTGTAAATTTTTATTTTTTTTTAACATCAAGAATATTGTGTAGTGCTATAATAAAAAATAATCATGATTTTTGAACATTTTTAAAGTGTTATTCCACACTTAAGAAAGAAAAATACTTATTTAGAAAACGTATAAAAATTTGAAAGTATCGAGACTCGAACTACACGATTTACTCGGTCAAGAAGGCGCGGGTTCGAGCCCCGCTACGTTTAAAATTTTATACGTTTTTTAAATAAGTAAATAATAATGAGTTCGTCCACTCGACGCGCAATGCCTTCACAATTCGGCGGAAAATGAGGAACTGTAGTATCGTAATGGGAACAGAATGTTTTAACACTAGGTTCCCAGATTACCTCTGACTAATTTCAGAATAAAAATTAAAATCAAAAATATATATATTGTAAGACTTTTGAGAAATCTTAATTTATTTATTTACCTGTTACCCTTTGAAGTATGGCCTCCGTCACGTTATGACGTCACGCTGCTAGCTGCGAGACTGCGCTTGCGTACATTTTTTTACATTGGCTTATTGTGCTCTTGCAGTTTCGCGATAACTTCAAGTATTATTCTTATAGTGAACCAATAAAATTATTAATAGAAAAATTATATTATCCCTATGGGACTTCAGCAAAAAACGTACAAAACTTTATTTTTTTTCTGCACTAAAAAGTGATTTAAAGTTATTAAAAGAGTAGATCTTCTTACAGCCTCTAGTCATGAACACTGTTGTGAAGATAATTTCGATGATGAAGATAGTAAAATACAAATCAACAAGTGAAAAAAAATGTATTTTTCTTCCGTCTCAATCTCCGGATCACCTAAACTAATTTTATAGGATTCACTAAAAGATAGAGGAGGTTACAATAAGGACGAGAACAAAAATAAATAATAAATATCCTAAAAGGTTTTAACTATAATTTATTTTGTTTTTATTTAAATAAATAAATAATAAACAATCAATTGTTCCTTAATATACTTAAATAAAATAAAAAATGGTGTAGTTCAAATAAGCAAAGCTACGAGCAAGCCTTGTTTTAATTTTTTTCAATGATTCATTCGATCTCTTATAACTGAAAATATTATTTTAGTTGTTGAGCAAACAAATTTAAACACTGAAATTTTATGCACGTACATACTCTGCATCCGATATCACCCGCAATCAAACGTGCCTCTTGCAGCGTGACGTCATCCTATAGGCTGGCTAGCAGGCGAACGATCGGAAATCTTAAAAAGCGGTCAAACTTTACAACGCTGTACTAGCTACTAGATGTGTCCTGAGTTCAAATCAACATGGTAGTCCTGTGTATTTGGAGGTATTCACCGAAGAATCACAGCGATTAGTTCATAAGCAGATCTCCACGTTGTAACACAGATTGAGCACATCCGTCCTTTCGAGCTTATAGTTCTTGCACTCCATTCTGCCATCTCGCCAGCCAAACTAGCGTGATGTCTATATGAGGCCGATTTGGACCTCGAGCCGCAGTGAGCGTGTTAAACGTGTTCTTAACTTCAATGTATATAATTATATAATTGAGGCCAGTCGTGGCGCAGCGGCACGAAGTGTGACTGTGAAACAGACTGGTTGTGGGTTCGATCCCCACTCGAGGAGATGAAATACTTACTTAAATTTATATTTCCATTTCTTCGCTCTGGTGTCAAGGCTAAGCGCGGCGTTGAGCCCTGCCACTCAACACGCAATGCCTCCAGAATTCGGCAGAAAGTGGGGAACGGAGTGTCTTAACACTAGGTTATTTTTTTTAGAATTATATACGAGCAAGCAAAAAAACATATAGTTGAATTGATAATCTTCTCTTCTATCGAATGGACCAGGGGAAAAATAATTGATTTTGACCTAACGTGCATTTTTTTCAGAAGACAATCAACTTCAATACTTAGACGATAATGAGAGGAATACCCTGTATGAAGTCAAAGATGAATCAAACGTGTATTATTATGAAGAAATTCCGGACTTTCGTCAACCAGTAAGATTTATTATTATTTTCTATTCCATCGTTCCCTCATATAGCAGGATACTGGGTAGGTTTTGCCCCGTTACAAGGTGAGAAAATGGAAAATATAAGTTTTTGATTCTCACTACCGAATCTACTTTCTCAGAATCGATCTCACTACCATCGCGATTACACTCGCACGCTTTGTGCTCTTAAGCCACGTTGGCATTATATCTATTATGCACTGTCTCTAAAATAGGCAGAAAGATGAGAACGGAGTGTTTTAACACGAGGTTCTCTCGGTTTATTCCGTTTCATACAGCGGACCGCCTTAAGCGAAGCCTGAAGCTACTATTCCTATTTCTATTTTTCAGGACTTAGAAGAAGATAGGGTATATATACTTGAAACAAAAGACAATGTGTTTCTCTGGTACGGAGGAAAAACTCCAGTACAGTCTTTTAAAACGTGGAGACCTATTATTACTGTAAGTAATTAATTATTAAGATTGGCTTAGACTTAATTTTTTTTTTTAATATTTTAAACTTTATTTTCTAATACATCCTTTTGATAGAATAGAAGGAAATAAGATATAAATATCATTGTTAATTTCACTTTTTAGAGTTCCGAACCTTTTAAGGAAAAAAGGAACTCTTATAAGATCGCTTTGTTGACCGTAAACACGGCAGGTTGTCGGTTCGATTACCATTCGAGGAAATTAAATATTTAATTTCTTGGCTCTGGTAACAAGGTAAAGCGCGGCGTTGAATTCTCCCTTTCGGAATGTCTCCAGAGTTGTTGGAGAGCAGGGAAGTGCCTTAATGGGAACGTGTCTAAACTCAAGGTTCCAAAATTCTCTCTAACTACCCTACTATGTGCAGAGTACATATAAATATTATTAAAGCGTGATGCTATTATATAATTACTATGTATAAAATTATAAGTAAGGAATTTGTAAGTGTAAAAATGTAATTAAGTTACATTCTTTTTTCATGACACAGAGTTACCTAACGAAACGTCCCGAAGCAACAGTACACAAACGTATAAGAGTGATCAAACAGGGGAATGAACCTACTGACTTCCAAATTGTTTACGCTAAATGGGACCCTGACATGTGGCTGGTAAGAACATACATACTTACTTTATTATTAACATTTTTATTGAGTCGAGCTGTAATAATGAAACTATACAGGGTGGAAGTGTCAGCACCACATTAAATGAAACCACAGTTTTAACTACTCTATAAAAGCCTAATAGATATAATTCAGAAAAAAATAAATTCCCAAAAATGAAAAAGTTTTTTTTTTCAAACAAAATAAATAATAAAATTGTCATTTTAAAACAAAACGCCATTTGTAAGGATGACGCACGCACACATAAACCTATCAAAGGAACACCGCCGCACACGCCTCATTTCTAAATCGAGTCGTATGTAATGGCGATAAAATTCAAAGTTGTTTAACTTTTAGTAGTATTTTTGTAGTAGTGAGTGTTTATGTTATTCGGATCTATACGTAATCGCGTCACACGAAATACAGGTATGGATAAAAATCGTGAAATGAAAAAAAAATCCTACGTCCAAACTGATGAGGCATCTTGATAAATTTCTTTAGGTATAGGTTTGAAATATTTTACCCTGTATGCTGTTTCCGTAAATGGAGCGCTGCCTCTTCCACCCTGTATAATAAAATCTAAGAAACTACTACTATAAAAAAAATATTATATTATATAGTTAACAATTATTAACAAATATCAAATTAGGGACAGATACCCTAGTGCTAAGAATCTTAATTCGTCTCCCAAATTCGAGACATAGCATGTCAGCATAGACAGAGCGGCGTAATGAAATCATTTATTCACCGAAGTGGGAATTGAACCTACTACCGTCGCATTGCACAGTTATATTGCGACACGATGTCGCCATTTTTTTTAATTGTGTTTCTATTTTTTATTTCTCTATCTCTATCTATTTTTCACAGAAACAAAATATATATGAAGCTGAAAGAGAAGCAGTGTTAAGGAACAACGAAATAAGAGATGCTAAATGATTAATAAAAACAATAAAACAATAGTAATGTAGTAAAAAATAGAATTATATAAACAATATGAATAAAAATATACTCACTTATAATGTATTTATGTTTTTTCTTCAATATCTAATATACGATCTTTCCAAAACGCTACGGTTTTGGATTCGATTCCCACTTGGGGCAAAAAATATTTAATATTTTGATTTTCTCGCTCTGGTAATGAGGCAAAGCGAGGTGTAAAGTTCAGACACTCAACACGCAATGCCTCCAGAATTCCACGAAAAGTGTTTAAATGGTAACCCTGCTATATGCAGGATACAGCGTGAAGCTAAAAAATACATATTAAACACTTACTAATACAAATAAAAACTCACAATATTAATCTTTGTTAACACAACATACATATTTGTTGTTCATTGAATCATAATATGATTTTAACAATGTAAAAAAAATACAGTCGAATTGACAACAAACAACAACAATCAACAACAACAAACTTATAACAAATAAGTTTTGTTCAAATTAAAAAAATAGTGCTCTAACAAAAATTCTCAAAAAAGTGACTACATCAGGTTTTGCCTCGTTATGAAAATATTAAATATTTCCCCGAGTGAGCATCGAACCTGCAACTGTCGCGTTTAAAGTCGCACACGGTATAGACCATGTACGCAGAGTGAACAAATTTAAAAATTATTTATATATCCGTTACAAGGTTCATATATAAAAAAAAAACATAGTAATTTGTGTATATTTTATTTGTGCTATTTATATTATTAATAAACGAGATATGTACCTAGTAAACAATATAAAATATTAATAATGTCTTAAAAATTATTATGTGAACAATATTGTGATATATTTGTGAGTATCCGGCTGTATGTACACTCGGTTATAGTGGGTTCTATTCTCAATGGGAATATTTGTAAGCTTCAAGTTGTAAGCCGCACATCGCAGAGTAGCAGAGGGAACCTGGGAACCTTCGCGTTTACAGTTATTTATTTTGTCCAGTCGGCTTAGACTAGACACGGCGAAGTTCCGCCACCTCCTCTTTAAATAATGGACGTACAGAGCATACGAGTATATTAGCACTCCAAAAAATACAATTAAAATGTATACAAAATTAAATAACATAAGTAAAAAGATTTTTTTTTATTCTTTTTCATACTTTAATTATAGTACTGGAGTTTTTTGTTATTTTTCTATAAATACGTATTTTTTACTTAGCACCAGTATATATAACACATAACATTATATAAATGCGTTTTTATATAAGAGTATATGCAAAAATCTTAATGATAGTATTTAAATCTAGTTCCAGTCTTGAAAGTGTTGCTTGAATGCAGTGGGTTCGATTCCTTCTACCACCTTTGATATATGAACCTGAAAATTGAAAAAAAAAATAAAAAATACATTTTTTAGTTTTTAAATATTGATATAACATTTTTTAGCTTCACGCTAAATCCCGCACAGAACAGAGAAAAGGTAAGGACAACAAGTGACTTAGTGTTAGACACTCTGTTCTCATAAAGACATCAGATAAAGACCGATACCCATATTACACCGAATTTGTAAGACATTGCGAATTGCGCTCTACCTTATTACCAGAACGAGGAAATGAATATATTAAATACTTTTTTTATACCCCGCGTGAGAATTGATCGACGATAGTGGGTTCAATTCACATTTAGGGCAATAATTATATATAAATTATTTTTCCCTTTAGGGTAGACAAAGCGCGGCGTTTAGTGCCGCCACTCAACACACAATGTCTTGCATAAAAGTAGTTCGAAAGTTCGCGACAGCGAAAATTTTCAAACATTATTTATAAAAAATTAAAAGATTCACGTTTTTGTTCCGCGTTTGGCAGGACAGGCAGAGGGAACCGAAAGTAAAGAGAAAATTTGCATTTAATCAGCTTCACGCTGTATCCCGCCCACAGCGTGGTTGGCAGAGGGAACCTAGTGTTAAGACACTTCGTTCCCCATTTTCTGCCGAATTCTGGAGGCATTCCGTGTTGAGGGGCAGAATTCAACGCCGCGCTTAAACTCGACACCAGAGCGAAGAAATGGAAATATAAATTTAAGTAAATATTTCATCTCCTCGAGTGGGTATCGAACCCACAACCAGTCGGTTTTACAGTCACACCTCGTGCCGCTGCGCCACGACTAGCCTCTAATGCAACTTGCATTTAATGAAGATTGAAAACTTTTTGAAACTTACCCAAGCGGGATAGTTGTTAACTTCAAGATAGTATTGTGCTTTCTTCATCGCTTCAGATTTTTCCTGAAAGAAAAAGTATTTTATATGATCAAAATTAAACTGAAATGTCTTTTATTTAATTGATATAGATAAAAAAATCATGAATATATTATATTTTATTCTATAATCTTTAGTTGATTTTACAAACTGATATCTAAAGAAAAATTACTTAGTAATAATGATCAATTGACGTCAGAAAAATGCTTTTTTATAGCTTCACGCTGTATTCACACATATAGAAAGGGAAGTAGAGAAAACCTAGTGTTAACACACTCTCTTTTCCACACATCGTTATATTTTCGAGACATTGCATGTTGAATGTTATCACAGCAAGGAAATTGAAACAGTTTATTCCCGTCAGTGGCAAACGATACTTACAACTGTATCGCCACGACGACCTCACGTCTATTAATTTAATATATTTTAAACTACTATTAAAGAACTTAAGTTATAAAAAAATTGTTCACGCTGAATCCCACACATAGAAGGTTAAGCGGAGGGTACCTAATGAGGGATTGCGGAACTCAACGCCGGGCTTTTGCCTTGGTGCCAGAGCGAAGAAATGAAAATATTAATAAATAATAATTTATTTCCCTAAGTGGAGGCGGAACCCACAACCGTTGCGTTACAGTACATACCCTTGTGCCCCTGCGCCACGACTGCCTCAACTTTAACTTTTTACTTAAGTTATAAATTTTATTTAATCTTTTTTTTTATTTATATGCATAATATAAAAATAATGAGGGTAGATGATAAACGTATACGCACCTTTCCATTGGACTGTTTTCCAAGCCATACATAAATACTGCTGCCAGTGTCAAGGATGTAGCATTCCTGTAACATACATAATAAATATCAATTCCAAATAAATATTAGATATGTCATAATAGTACAATGAACATTTGTTAAGAAACAAAAACTACAAAGCGTGTGACAGTAAACGCAACAGGTTGTGAGTTCGATTGAAATACTCAAGAAAAAAAAATACATTATATTTTCATTTCTACCCTCTGGCATTGAGCTAAAGCGCGGCGTCGAGTTCCACCTCTCAACACGCAATACCTTCAGAATTCGATAGAACGTGGGGAACGGAAGTGTTTTAATGGAAACGGAGTATACTAGGTTCCCAAGTTCCCTCTGTCTACTCTAAAAAAAGAATTACAAAACAACTAAAATGCAAAATAAATATACTTTTATAATTTGGACAATGATATTAAACAATATTTATTACAATTATTTATTTAAGATGAACACGTTGTATTCCATAGCTTTCCTCGATACTGACGTCAATTAGGACTGTATAACACAAAAAATAATATTTCAATTGAAACCAGTACTTCCTGACACAGCTTAACAATAAAAACTCTTTAGATTTATAATAAAACGATTTCTTACCTTAGTGTCGAGTTGTTCTTGTGTGTATGGTCCTGACAGTTTCTTGATCTGAAGTGAACCCGTACTATCCGAGATTTCACTCAGAGACACCTCTTTAGATGCCCCACGTTCAAAGTCCTAGAAAATGATTAAAATATTATGGACATATGATATGGATATGAGATAATAAAATAACATTGGTTAAAATGATAAAAATCCATAAGAACTTAATGAAGAAACTAATAACTGTCTATTTTTTTAAACATTTTTAAAGTGTTATTCCACACTTAGGAAAGAAAAATACTTATTTAGAAAAATTATATATTTTTTTTATTTTTAGCTTCCCTGTATGCATTGATTATTGTCTATACTGAAAAGTTAGACCAGTGAGACCTAAAAGAGAAAGAACTATACCTCATCATCTCCACCTTCTTCAGCATCTTTTACAGAGTCCTGGTCACCAGAACCAAGAGCACTGAAGAACTGGTTGACATCACCTTCATTAGAGTATGGATCTGAAAACAGGAATTATTGTAAATATATATAAGCGGTAATAGTGGCGTAATGGGATAGTGTGACTATACACGCTTTAGTAGATGATTTAATTACCCTTTGGGAAATGATTATTATAATTATTATATTTTTCCTCGATCTTGTATAGACAGCACGGCATTATGTTCCGCTACTCACTGCTCATGTCTCGAAAATTAGGCAAAAAATCGGGTTTTTTTTTTTATTTAAATATAGTAGTCAACAATCAAGTTTCATGTCAATAGTTTTTATCTATTGTATATAATATCCATTTCCTAATTTCTGGATGCGACATCTTTATCTAAAACTCTGCAGTTCCTGAGTGAATGACAGATAATGCACAGACGAAAATACTGCTAAGAAAATATTTCCTGAAATTCTTACGAGAACAACGGGCTTTTCCATTTTACATGTTAAAGTCCACGTAAACAAAATTACGGGTAATAAATAAATGTAAAAATAAATAGGACATACCAATAATCTCAATATTTCCCCTGCCACTGTGATCTTGATCCCTGATCTGATTGGCAACAGATATAGCCTTCAAACGCTCCACACTCTTCGCCTTCTCCCCAACGTACACCAAGATGTCATGGTCTACATCCAAGATGAAACAGTCACCCTTGTTCATGGAAGACACTGATGCTTCCACCTGAAATGAAGAAGAAAAAAAAATTAAAATACAGCTTCACGTTGTATCCCGCATATAGCAGGGTGAACAGAGGGAACAGTGTTAAGACACTCCGTTCTCCATATACCAGCCAATTTTAGAGGCACAGTGCGTTGAAAGACGGGGTTTACTACTGAGCTTGTCTTATAGCCAGAATAATTGTTAACAAAGAAATAAAAGTAATTATTTTTTAGCTCCCAAAAGAAAAAATTCAAGCAGAATTGAACATTAAAACTACGGAAATCATATTTTTAAAGATATATAAATATACTCGTTTATGAGTGTGTGTGTGTGTGTGTAGTAGGTTACTATTTACTTATAATGAGGATTTTTAATACCTAATTTACAGAATTTCATTCATGAATAAAATTTAGGTAATATTTACTTCATCTGAAAAAACAAAATAAAAACGGAATCCACTTGAATTACTTACTTCGGTTTAGTATTTTATATTAAAAAAAAACATTACCTATTTTTAAACATTTTTAAAGTGTTATTCCACACTTAGAAAAGAAAAATACTTATTTGGAAAACGTATAAAAATTTGAACGTAGCGGGACTCGAACCCGCGCCTCCTGGAAACCGACCAGGCGCTCTGACGACTAACCATTATACGCTAGTTACAACTTATTTATGTGGTTAGCATCTCTGTAGGGAGATTTTTACAAATTTCCGCTACCCAAAGATAATTACTAAGAATTATCGTCTGGCAAGAGAGAATGCTATTTGTTAAATATTTTTAAACATTTTTAAAGTGTTATTCCACACTTAGGAAAGAAAAAATAAAAAAAAGAACATTACCTGTCTAACTCTAACATTGCGTTTTCCTTTGATTTGGAACAGACGTTTCTCCGCTCCAGCATTCACAGTGACATGATTGAAACCTGACGCGTGACCACCGTCTAAATATCTGATTGCTGCAAAAGTTAAAAAAAAGATAAGACAAAATATATTTTTAATAAAGCCTCACGCTGTATCCCGCATACACTAGGGTAAGTAGAGGGAACCCAGTGTTAAGATACTCCGTTCCTCACACACTGTCCAAATTTCGAAACATTGGATATAGAGTGGCGGAGTTCAAAGATCTTTGTCTTACTAAAGCGACAAAATGAAAATAACTAATTCCCTCGAGTGGACATCGAACCCCCAACCGTTACGCTTACTATCAATTTTTATATTTCTGTGGAATGGCCTCACATTAATCTTTTTAACAATCCAAATTTGAATTTAATACAACATGTGCACTTAAGCCAATATCAATTCTGCCACTATACAGTCATTGTCCTTGGGTTTCGCTAAATAGACCGTTAAAGGTTACATTACTACATTACTATACGTCGAAAAATGTATTTAAAACTGTTATTTTGTATTCTACATAATGCGTAGTGGAGCAAGGTCAGTAGTAGGGATTGGTGCGTTCTGGCTCATTAAATTGATCGCCTTATCAATCAAAATTTTCCGCGGATTTTCTCGCGGGTCGCGGTTTAGATTAATTAATTGACCGCGGATTAAATTGATTACCCCGGATCCGCGGATTTTTTCGCGGTTAGTACCCGCCATTATTTTGTGTCTTTTCATAGAGTAGTAGGGATTGGTGCGTTCTGGCTCATTAAATTGATCGCCTTATCAATCAAAAT
>JAATLQ010033042.1:0-16363 GCA_013421005.1 Heliconius erato x Heliconius himera | reverse complement strand
ATGGATGGATTATACCCGAGGTTAAGGGTAATGGATGGATTATACCCGAGGTTAAGGGTAATGGATGGATTATACCCGAGGTTAAGGGTGATGGATGCATTATATTTCAGGTTAAGGATAATGGATGGATGTTACCCGTGGTTAATGGTAATGGACGGATAATACCCGAGGTTAAGGGTAATGGATGCAAAATACTCGAGTTTAAGGATAAAGGAAGCTTAAGAATCAGGTTAGTGAAGTCATTTTTGAGTTCATTAAAGAAAATGAATAAAATTGATTGATTTTTCGAAATTTGAATTGTTATTAAAGTATTTCTTTTAAATTGTTGTAATTGACCGGAATGGAATAAATTCATAGCGAGTCGTTCCCAAACGACGAGAATTAAGTATATTCATTTTAACAAATATGTTAGTATAAATGTGTTTACGATGAGACACGAAGCAAAATTCTTATAAAATAAAACTTTTAAATCGGTGTGAAATAATGGCTATTGGTTGGTAAATGGTGGAAGTGATCACGGTGTAGCAATAGATACAAATAGAGACCTACGTAGGTAGGTAGGTAAGTACAGTAGCTTAAGTTATGAATCCTAAAAAAATGTTTGAAATAGTTTTGATCTGAAAAAAAAAACATATATATAAAGGGGAAAATAATGATAATGGTAACTACAAAAAAATGCAATGTATAGCTGAATGAAGTGAATCGAATTTAAATTATTCTTTTTATTTTTATTTTAGTAACAAAATTGCAAAAAAAAATGTCTAGTGAATCTATGATGTAAGTCTTACCATTGGCTCAGAAATATATTTAGATTTGTTTTGACTGAGAAGAGCCGACAAAATACTCAAGAAAACAGTATTTGAAGATAAAATTTACAATAAAAGTACAACAATCGTTACTTTCCAGTTTTAACATCGACATCCTTTATCCATATATTAATATCGTTATAGTAATATAGGATACAAGCTTTGCCTAGTAGTTGAAAATTGGCTGTGGAATTTTATAATGCATACGAACATGGAAAATGATGCAAATTTAGTATAACTTATGCCTAAAGGAAATTAAGAGCATATTACTTATTTTCCTTTTACTATCTGTCAACTTGTTGTTATTTGTTTGTTTTTGTATATTATCAATTTCTTGTTTATTACAAGTAGACTTTCAAATAATTAGATTACGCGTACAGCTGACATTTGTTGAGGAAAGTAGAAGTAAACCTTAAAATAATCTGAATTAAAAAAAAAATAACCAAAAAAACCAATCGAATTCGACACGATTTTGCCCACCAACCATCCTTTTGTTGATTCAGAAGACGAATTTTCCGCAGATTTAGTGTATTGTTGATCGGGATGTTTCATACTAATTTTAGCTTGATATTTCCATGTCTTCTTTAGATAATTGGTCCTGAGAGACAGACAGACAGACGTACGTAAGGACAGGACTTAATGCATAAGCGTTTGTAGATATTAAGCACTTATTATTTTTTACATGTGACTGGCAACGGCTGTACGTAAGAGCTGATGGTCAATCTTCGCGGCATATCATTGAAGAGACCTTTGTCCAGTAATGGACGAGGACAGGCTAATAATCATGGTTGTGTTGAGGATCATGGTTATGAGGACCATGGTGATGATATGGATTGTGGTGATGATATGGATGTGGTGATGAGGATCATGGTCATGATGAGGATCACTGTGATGATGAGGATCATTGTGATGATGAGGATCATTGTGATGATGAGGATCATTGTGATGATGAGGATCATTGTGATGATGAGGATCATTGTGATGATGAGGACCATTGTGATGATGAGGATCATGGTGAGGATGGAGATTATGGGGGTGAAGATGGCAGTCATTATGGTTGTGATAATGTGGTTTGAATATTATAGTATTTGACTGATCATGGCTACACAAATTGTGTGTTGAATATTTTTTCAAATGAGCTGCTTTTATATGTAAGATTTGTACAATGTATAAAGTAAACGTGTGTCATTAATTATTAGCTGTGGTTGAGTTGAGAATAACCTTGATAATATATATGGGTCTTTAATAGGAAATAGAGAAACTCTATACAGTCATGTTGGTGCTATTTAGCAGTACTTTTTATGTGTTAAGCTTATAAAGTATATGAAAGTTAATGAATGAGGCCGGTCGTGACGCAGGGGCACAAAGTGTGACTCTAAAACCGACTGGTTGTGGGTTCAATCCCCACTCGAGGAGATGAAATATTTACTTAAATTTATATTTCCATTTCTTCGCTCTGGTGTTGGTCGAAGCTAAGCGCGGCGTTGAGTTCTGCCACTCGACACGCAATGCCTCTAGAATTCGGCGGAGACTGGGGAACGGAGTGTCTTGGACACTGGGTTCTCTCTGCCTACCCTGCAGTGTGTGGGATACAGCGTGAAACCGATTTATTTATTTTAAGTTAATGAATCTGCTTAGTTTACGAATTAAAATGTCATTAATAATAAAATGCTCTTTTAATGTACTGAAATAAGTGTTCGATATTAAATAGGAATCTTCCATGTAGCGTTGTTAGTGTTGTTTAGCCAAATTCTTGTGAAAAAAATAATAATAATATGTAATAATAAAATTATAACATGAATGTATATGGCTATGAATGTATACTGATGGCTCATTGAGTTAATGACAATTATTGAATTGTATAAATCTACATAATTATATATTATCTAATATACATAATTATATAATTGTTGTATAAATCTAAAATCAAAAAACTAAAAATGTATAAATACAAAAAAAAAATGTTTGCAATGTAAAATATAATTTATAAGTATTTTGTATAATCAATTTAATTGCGTAACGGATTCAGTGTAGTTAACATTTACCTTATTTAATTTTAGTTAAGGAATAACAGGACTCTTTTACAAACATCACATGAGTCTAGTTTTATGTAATAATTATTTTGATTTAAAGAAAATTACGAATTAAGAAAATGTATTTCAAATTGTAAAATTTACGTATTATGACATGTGAATATATCTAATTTAATAGTTTTTGTAAATATCCTCACTTGTGCTAAAAATATAATTGTTATGTAACTGTTGGCACAAAACTAAAGCTATTTAAATTAGGACATTTAAAAATTGTGAACTATTCTTAAATCGCGAAGGGACTCGCGATTAGCAGGATGGCCGAGCAACTGTTAGGCGAACCAACAAATCAGACACAAAATCCAGCTTTTACAATAAATTTATTTACACTTGTTATATACACATATACTCTCGTAGTCACAATACTGAAATATGAATTGTAATGACAAGTTGTCTTGACAATATCTTACAACGTAATGAACACGAGTGCCGTGTCGTTTGCGCTTATATTGGAAATCCACCGGAAAAGACGCAGCACACTACCGCCACTTAATACAATCTATAATGGAAACAATATCAAATGACGTACTCGTAATTACAGTGACACCTATTACTACATTATAAGTAACTTATGCTAACATTATTCATTGACGTCATACGAATTATACGAAGATCACTGACTTTTCGGACAAAAATGAAATTGAAATATCAAAGAAAATTTAAGTCGTATAATGCTTTTAGAATTCTTGTTTGAAATTTTAAAGTATAGTACAATATTCAATATGTCTTTCGGCGTAACGATAATGGCAATTGATATGCATTGAGCGGCGCTGGGCGGGCGGTGCTGGGCGGGCGGGTCGGTCAGTACCGATGTATTGTTTTAGACATTCAAAATATCTATGAATGTTCGGGATACATTTCGAAATTGATTATTGAAAATGAGAATGCCTTGGAACTTTTACTATTTACATTATTTACATTTATATCTCTGTAAAATTATGTAACATTTTTTTTATAGGTTCACCGTATTCCGTATATAGCAGGGTAGGTTGTGGGAACCTGGTATTAAGACTATACGTTCCTCACATTCCGCCTAATTCTCGGGGTATTGCATCTTAAGTAGAAGAACTCAACACTGCCCTTTGCCTGGCTACCAGTGAGGAAATAAAAATATTAAATATTAGTTCACCTCGTGTGGAAATCGAACCCACAACCGCCGCCTTTACACGCTTGTGCCACTGCGCCACGATAGCTTCTAATGTATATATAATTATATAATTCTGCTATACGTGTGTCATCCACCCTAGTACGAAGGCCTAAGCGGCTGGACCAAGATGAATAAAATTTCGTGATTATGTTTGAATAAATTTAACACGATCACCGACACTTTTTTCTCTACTAGTACAATGTGTATTTCACATAGTAAATTCAGAATGATAAAGTAACATTATTATTTACAATTTTTGGTAATATGATAATAAATACACAATCTCATTCTCCCTCTTTCTCTGCGTTTCCCCCTATTCTATAATTTCTTAACACCTTCACAGTAATTTCAGAAGAATATATTAAAAACTGTATCACCTGACTTCACCAACTAAAAAAACGTAGCAACTCTACTTCTTGTCGTATAACAATCGCTGTCTAAACTTTGAAATCCAAACCAGACATTTAATTATCCAGTTATTGTTGGTAACCAGATTTGCAGACAATATTTCAAAGGAAAATTTGTTAAGTGGCTTCCTCGTATCTTAAAGGATAACACAATTAAGAGAGTCGGGGTGGCGTTTGGTCCACAATTAGACGCGGTCGCAACTGGATTAAGTTTGGCTTTAAAAACCTTACATAGAGTTAGTATATATTATATTAAATTTTTTGTTAGTAATGTTTATGTTTTAAGCATATGTTCTAATTTTATATGTGAGTCTAATCTATTTCAAAATAAATTGAAGAAAAGAATGATAAAACCTAGAAATATTGGGTAATCAACCTGTAATGAAAAAGTAACCTGTACACAAAATCAAGTATCTCAATATAATATTTTTTTTTAATAAATTGGCTATTTATCCACTAAATGAATATGAATGTTTGACATTCAGCTTTACGCTCTGTTCCGCATATTGTAGGGTAGGCAGAGTCTAAGTAAGTAGAATAAGTTAATCTACTATTAAGACACTCAGTTCCCCATTTTACGCCTATTTTTTGTGACATTGCATGTTATGTGGCGGAACTTAACGCCAAACTTTATCTTGGTATCAGTGGAGGTCGATAAAATAAAAAAAAATAATCATTCATTCCCCCGAGTGGGAATCAACCCACGAGACTTTACAGTCACACGTTTGTGCCCCTGTGCTACGATGACCTCATGTTTAACTTTCTTTTTATTTTTTTTCTCTTCTCCCTGTATTCAGCATATAACACGGTAGATAGAGGGAACCTAGTAGATCAACACGGAAATACACGCAATGTCTTAACATTGTGTGCATTTCCGTGTTGAATCACGGAACTCAACGCCTCAAATCTTTAATTCAGATAAGTTTAATTTAATAGTAAAGTATACAGCAACATAACAGAAACCTCTTTTAAACTAGCATCGTTCCCGCAATAGGTAACAGGTAACGTAAAAGGTAAAGTAAGGTAACCTTCAAATAAAACTTTCCTTCAGTCCGTCCCTCACATACATATTACAGGAGACGCCCAAATGTAAGCGACAATGTTTGTTCACCGGCGCTTTAGAATTCCAGCTTCTTCTTTGAACTTACTCGAATTGCCTTCTTTTGACTTCAAACGATATCTGCTCGAACCATCTTATATGACGTTATGTATTTTCACACGCTTTTTTTTCTTAAAATAACGGACATTTTCTTTATTTATTTTAATCCTGCTTGTAGTTTAAAATAATTTAAGAAAATAAAGTATTTATTATTATTTAATTTAAATGTTAAGCGGCGTTGAGTTCCGCCACTCAAAACACGCAATGCCGCCAGGTTTCAGCATATTCTATTTTCTGCTGAAAACGGAATATGCTGAACCGGAGTGATTAACATCAGACTACCAAGAAGCTAAAAATAAAATAAAATATACATCTGAAGCTTTCTTTGTATTTTATCATTTTGAATATGTTGTTTAATTTAGTAGACCCGCGCGTGGGTGTATTTGTCCCTCCTACTTAACGACCTTTAGTACCTGTGCTTTAATATATTATTACAATAATCGCTATATTTTGTTTCGTCCTAAGTAAAATGTATTTTATAAGAGAAATTATTACGTAAATGTTAGGTACATTAAGAACATTTTATTATGAAAATTAATTCGACTAAAAATATTATCAGCAGAGTAGATAGAGAGGGGAGAGGGAGGGGTTTAGTGACGTTCCCCATTTTCCGATTTGAAAAAATTGAATTTCCTACTAAATGCACAGTTTTTGTTACAATAATATTATTTTTTGCTTCACATATTTTCAGATGGGCAAAAGTCGTAGAAGAAACTTACTGATACTCCGTTATCCACATTCTGTCCAAATTGCAAGACATTGCGTTTAATCTAGGTGTATAAATAAGATATTTTGGGCATGGCAATTCTTATGTAAAAGAAACATATTGATCTTGAATAATCTACTTTAAAACTAATACAGAGAGAGCCAATAGTAGAATAACAGGGCCAGACCTTCGTTATTTTATAAAGCCTGAAAGTTGCTGTGCGCATACACCCAATACTGGTAAGTACTATTAGGGAGTAAGTATCTTGGGGGGTGGTTACTTTGGCAGATATTTGATAATTAAGATGTACGTAACATTCGTTAATAAACCTTTTTTTTAATATTTTCTTGGTAATAATATTAGAAATGATATTGTCCATTGCCAGGCACTTGGCATGGTTATGGCTCCCTGCCAGAAACCCCCAAATCCGATAATCTCTAAGCGCCTACATATTAGGAAATTATATTTTTTTACATCAGATGCGTTTTACATTAAATTCATAGGCGCTTGTGTCAGGCATATTAGAGACTAGAGGAGTCTGGTAGGGAGTTAAAACCATGCTACAAGTAAGTGCCTGGCAGTAGACAACGTCATTTCTAATATTATTGCTAAGTAAATATAAAAAAAATGAGCTTTATAAATTAACGAAATTTTACTATTTTTTGAATCTTAGTTACCAATGAACTGTAGAACTTTGCCAAAGTACAGAAACTTTCAGGATTTATAAAATAACGAAAGTCTAAGTTTTTTCGGCTCTGGGGTCATAAAGCTTCACGATGTATCCTGCATATTGCAGGATGGACAGAGGGAATCTAGTTAAAGCACTCCGTTACAAGCTTTCCAAAAAATTCTCGAGTTATCGCGAGTTGATTGGCGGATTTCAACGCCGTGGTTTGTCTTGTTAACTAAGCAAGAAAATTAAAGTATTAAATATATCATTACCCCGAGAGGGAATGTAACCCACAACCTTCGCGTTTACAATGCTACGTTTGTGTCACCGCACCGACGATGGCCTTTACTATACTATAAATCTTGTGTTTATAATATTTTATACCACGTTCATATATTATGAAATATTGCAATAACTTAGAAGGCCCTCTATAAATAATTACATTGTGTCATGTTATCAGATAAAATAAATTAAATGTTAACAACCTATGACATTTTATTTAACGACGTTGCCTTCCATTAAATATTAATGTTATATGAATATTTTATAAGAAAACACAAAAGGTACTTGTTTTCTCAAACAACTGGGAGGTAATTGTAGTAGAAATAATTTATTAGCTGCATGCTGTATCTCACACACAGTAGGGTAGGCAGAGGGAACCAGAGGGAACTTATTAACATACTTCGTTCCTTATTTTTGTTGCCCCTGTGGCACGACAGGCCTCAATATGAATGGTAATGATAGTTATATGCATATTTCATAAGAAAATACATAAGAAATTGTTTGTGATGGGATTTAAAATAATTTATACATTAAAACAATAATCGTTAACATCCAAATGTTACCATAATTTAGAATGTGGTGAAAGGCAACCCGTGATAGAGTAATTAATTCAGTAGTCACGGTAAACTGTCCGCCCGCACACAGCAGAGTAGGCGGAGAGAACCTAGTGTAACGACACTCTGTTCCCCATTTTCGGCGGAGTTCTGGAGGTATTCCGCGTTGGATGGTGGAAATCAACGCCGCGTTTTGCCTCGATATCAGAACAAAGAAATGAAAATACTTCATTTTCTGTTCTGGGTATTCAACCCACAACCTGTCGTGTTTATAGTCACACTGTGCCCCCGCGCCACGGCCGACCTCAATATGTATGATATTATAAACTTTCATTATAGTTATATGAATATTTCATAAGAAAACACATTAGATAGTTGTTTGTGATGGGATTTAAAATAATTTATACATTAAAACAATAATCTTTAATATTCAAATATTACCATAATATGAATGTGGTTAAAGGAAAACTCGTCTTAGAGTATTTTTAAACATTTTTAAAAAGTTATTCCACTCTTAGGAAAGAAAAATCCTTATTAAGGAAACCAAACGATAATTCTAAGTAGTTATCTTTGGGTAGCGGAAATTTGTAAAAATCTTCCTACAGAGATATTAACAACCTAAATAAATTGAAACAAGCGTATAAAAATTTCGACGTAGCTTGATAAGAACGTATGGCTTAGTTGGTCAGAGCGCTTGGACGGTTTTCAAAGAGGCGCGGGTTCAAATCCCGCTACGTTAAAATTTTCGAACGTTTTCTTAATAAGTATTCGTCATAGAGTAATTAATTTAGTAGACATTGCAAGTTTTGGGTGTTACGGATCGACGGAGGCGACAACTTTAATTTAGTTTGATAGGATTACCGAGGAGCGAGCTCCTCCATATCGCGATGTGATTACGTTATTTGCTCTAAGCAAGAATTATAGCAAATTAATCGTGAAAAAATTATAATTACAAAATTGAGGCCAGACATGGCAAGCGGCACGAGGTGTGACTGTCAAAACCGACTGGTTGTGGGTTCGATCCCTACTCGAGGAGATGAAATATTTACTTAAAATTTATATTTCCATTTCTTCTCTCTGGTATCGAGGTTAAGCGCGGCGTTGAGTTCTGCCACTCGCGTGTTGAGTGAATGCCTCCAGAATTGGGCAGAAAGTGGGGAACAGAGTATCTTAACACTACCCTGCTGTGTGCGGGATAAAGCGTGAAGCTGATTTTTTTTTAAATTTAAATATCGTCTCTTTAAATTGTTATAAGCAAATAAATTCTATTATATAGGCTCTTTTTTTAGAGGTCTATCGTGACGCAAGGGCACGAGCGTGTGAGTGTAAACGTGACAGGTTGTGAGTTCGATTTCCACTAGAGTGGCGGAACTCGACGCCGAGCTTTGCCTCGTTGTCAGGGCGAGGAAATGAAAATATTAAACATTTTTTCTTCCAGTGGGAATCGAACCAACACTTTCTCGTATTTACAGATGGACGCTTGTGCCCCTGTGCCACGACTGGTCTCTCATATATTATACTTTCCATGAATTATCTCTTTCATTCTAAAATTAAATCTACTCTTATCAGTTAAATCTATACTTCGAACTACACGCTAGTATGGTTAAGTTCACCCGATAATGAGACGTTTCCTCGTTTAGCTCGTTACGTCGAGAACAAGGCGGGCGTCTTGATGTGGGTGAAGGAAGTGAGGTATTATTGCGATGTTTACAATTTTACTAGAGCACAGGCGCAAGGGAATGAATGCTAGGAGTCGTTACAACGTATATAATACATTTATGAATATAATACGATACGAGGTCAGTCTTGGCGCAGGGGCACAAAGTGTGACTGTAAAATCGACTGGTTGTGGGTTCGATCCCCACTCAAAGAAACGAAATATTTATTAACATTTATATTTTCATTTCTTCGCTCTGGTGTCGACGCAAAGCGCGACGTTGTGTTCCGCCACTTAACAAGCAACGCCTCCAGAATTTGGCGGAAAGCGGGGAGCGGAGTGTCTTAACGCTAGGATCCCTCTGCCTACCCTGCTGTGTGCGGGATACAGCGTGAAGCTGATTTGATTTATTTTATGAACATATTATATTTATGGATGAATGATCATCCATTCATATCAACCTTTTGATGCCCACAGCTGGGCATAGGCCTCCCCCAAGAATCTCCACGCTGATGGTTCTGCGCTGCCGTATATGTTGTATACTCATAAATTATAACAGACTTTATTCATGCTCTATAAGAAAATTATATAATTATTATTATTATATATATTATTTATATAAATTTAATTCTAAAATATACAATTTTATTAATCGAAATGTCCTCTAACTTGGGGGTCTAAATGAGTTTTGAGGTATAAAATATAGAGTCCATCGTAGTCGTCGTCGCGGAGCTCGGACGCGGCAGTCAGCGTTACTGTTCCTTACGAGTACTAGAGACAGGATAAAAGTTTACTCTGCACTAAACCTCCTTATCACTATAGCGTTTAATATCCGATGCGACATTACACGAACGACCTCGTTCTGCTCTAACTACTAATACTGTGCTTCGATGTAAAGAAGTCACAATGAAAAATATAGTCAATAAATAAGATATTGGTTTCTTTATATTTTCTTAATAATATAATACTAAATTATATTTACGTTTTACCAATTATGGTACCTCTTTTTACAATTTTTTTAAACCTAATGATTGACATTATGTAAGCAACAATCAATTTATTTTCACACTCTCACACTCAACTCCATCATTTTTGTCTAATTTTAAAGGCACTGCGTATTGACTGGCTGAACTCAACGCCAAGTTATGACTGGACACCAGAGCGAAGAAATAAAAATAATAAATATTTAATTTCGTCGGTTGAGAATCGAACCCACAACCTGTCGCCTTTGGAGTCACACGCCTTTAGAGTCACACTTTTGCTCCTGCGCGACTGGACACACAATGATTAAATATTACAAAATATTACGTACAAAACAATATAATCAGTTATTTCAGGTTGGCTGCCCCTATAAACCACGTATGACCTCACAGCGGTCCTCCTCTCCTCCTCGCTTAGTTGGATTTCCATTCAAATCGAATTCTCCCATTATAAGGTACCGGCCGAGATAGCGGTAACTGGATGTTGTGCCCAATGAAAAGTAATATACATACATATATCGACGACTGATTGAATTAACAGAATGTCACCCGCGACCGCGCTCTGTGGCAAATATTTATTATTATTTTATTTAAATTCATAATTTGTATCCGATCGTTTTATGAGAGAGAATATAGGTTTTTTTTCAGGTTCACACTGTATTCTGGACACTGCAGAGCAGAGAAGAAGTAGGAACCTAAAGTGACGACACTATGAATGCTCAAAGCATCGTGTTTGTGTTTTTAGACGCCGTGTTTTGATTTGTTACCAGAACTATGGATTGATAATATTAAATTTATAGACGACGACTGGCCTTAAAATAGTAGAAGAGTAAAGCCATTATGTATTTTTTAACCATTTATCATAACGTCTTAACGTTAACGTTTTTTGAATGACATGAAATTTATAACTTCATAACACTTAATTCTTCTAATTAGACTAGATAAAATTAGAATATCTTAAATTTATGCATTTTCCATATACCAATCGACACCACAACCATCACGAGTAGGTTAGTACAGTCAGAAAATATCTAAATACACCACAACATCGTCATATAATAGTATAAAAATACAAACATTTAATATATGTATAAAATGGACCTATGTACATAAATTTTAGAGTAAAAAATAAAAAATATTTAATATACTCTTTTTAATTTAAATGTTGTATTTAGCCATTAACCTTTTATAGCTTTTAACCTTTTCGTAACAGAATCTGCTTCTGATTTCTATTACTTTATTTAAGCATCGCGTCGCATGTTTAAGTTAAATATTCCGGAGCACAGCTCTGCGGCGTCGCTCGTGATCATTTCTATTTAGTTAGTAAATACTGGACTTCCTCATGTGGGACCGCAACAGACGAACTACTTTAAGTTTGGTTTTACTCAAACTATTTAGTTGACAGAGATATCAGCATGTTTAGAGAGTTTGTCGAGTCACACGTCTGTGGAGGATTTAGTTATATTGGTTAAAAGTTTGGAATATATCAAACAAAAGAAGTCTGGCTACTTATGGAAGACTATTGGATAACAATCATGAAAGAATAAAATAGTGACAAAATCCAAAGTCGCTCTTACTTTGTAGGCACTCTGTATAAAGTTTACCAAATCGATGAGGAGAAATAAGACTATAGCGTTGACAGGTTTTAATAAATCAAAGTTAAATCTAAGTGGTACTTAGTGGTAGGTTTTTCTCAAAAAATTAAGATGTGGAATTCACGTTTACCATTAAAAATAACATTTTAAGTTTGTAATTCCATATTAACAAATGAATACAGCTTTAAGCTCGCACTTCTTGACAACTTTTAAAACTGTACGTTTTTGATAGATTCGTAATTCGAAAAATCAAAAATGATTTAATTCTCTACAAGACCATATTATATATTTTGTAGTTGTAGAATATTTTAATCAATTTTGAAGTGTTATTCCACACTTATAAAAGAAAAAATTTTTTTTAGAAAACATAAACATTTGGACGTAGATGGATTTGAACCCATGCCTTTTAGAACCTCTACTAACTCATATATTTAACGATCGAACTCACAAATCAAAGATATAGCTGTAGAATAATTAGATAGTTACACATATTTGATACGCTTAAACATAATTATGATAATTTCTCAGTTAATCGAAGTTAGGCAAGACTCGAGTCAAAGTTAAACGATGTAAACTATCATAATAGTCTTATTATTCCGAAAGACTTATACACAAAGTAGACACTTTCACTGGTGCTTGAGGTTGAATTCGGCCTCATAAATCCTTCACGCGTTAATTATTTATAAAAAATATGAGGTCGAAAAGGCCTCAACATCACTAGCTGAAAGTTATCAAAATTTGACTGTCGTACCTCTCACAGCGAACGTGTTAACGAAAACTAACTAAGCGGGCTCTAGTAAGACCGAAGTGCACAGTCAGCCGCAGCCGAGTATGAGAAAAATGAAAATTTAATTAAAATCCTCCCGCGGTGAGCGACTAACCGTCTCTTTGTCATGTACAATACCGAATTAACCGCGCGTTCAGATGAGATATCCGCTTTAACAAAATCACTGTCTAATATTAAACCGTAATTTAAACGATTGTTTCCTTTTTACGTTTATTAAGTGTTGAAGATAAGAGATGCTTTATTTAAAAATCCCTTAGGTTATAATATAATAAATATATTCATATATATATTTGACATATTTATTATATATTTTGCTTAATGTTCAATAATCTAATCGCCTGCGGCAGTATCTTCAGGTCGATACGACGCGACGTGAGCTTCAAAAGGCGAATCTATCTCCACCTATATATTTATATATATATATGATTCTATGTTGGTTCTGTATTTTGCTAGCTATTATTTAAAAAAAAATGGGCCAATTTATATAGTTATTAATGATATGTGTTAAATAATGTAATTTATTTTATTAATGTGATTATACTTTTTTCAGCTTCACATTGTTTCCTGTATAGCAGGTTAAGCAGGGGAACTTAGTGTTAAAACACTTCGTTTCCCATCTCTCGCTGACTTTTCGAGGCATTGCGTGTTAAGTAGTGGAACTCAACGCCACGCTTTTGCCTTGATTCCAGAGTGAAAAATGAAAACTTAAATTTAAATTAACTATACATAACTAATAATAAATTAACATTTCATGTCCTCATTTGGGGATCGAACCTACAAACAGTCGTTTACAATTACACAATTGTGCCCCTTTGCCACGACTGGGCTCTAAATCATATTATTATTTATGAATAGTACTTAAATAATATCATATTATTTTATTAATAGTTGCGGCGTTGAGTTCTGCCACTCAACACGCAATGCCTCCAGAATTCGGCAGAAAGTGGGGAACGAAGTGTCTTAACACTAGGTTCCCTCTGCCTACCCTGCTTTGTGCGGGATACAGCGTGAAGCTGATATATATAGTATTTAAAGTACTTAATAAATCATAACATGTAGTTTAAAGTACTTAATAATCAATATACATAATAAATCACAATCGGGCCATTATTTCTTATTCAAACTAAAGTTATCAAGACGCGGGACATTTTAAAAGCACAATCAGCGTTTTAAGTTAAAAGAGCTGCAAAGTGCACGAAGCGTGCAACTCTAGTTGTATTTTTTATCAAGTTATTCACATCGTCGAGCTGAGAAACGAGCATAGCATAAATCCTCTTGATGCGAGAGGGAAGGAGGAGGCGTCTGTGAAACTGATTAATTTGGAGAATATTTACAGGTGCAGCTCGAAACACCGGTGTTTTACATATATAGTGTAGGTGTAATATAATTTGCTTGGACTAAACCAGTTTATACTGCTTTTTAGCAACCGGCCTACACCTCTTGTACTGGTGGTAGCGTCACAAATTTAATTTTTAATATTTAATTTTTGTATTCGATTCCATAGAAGTGGAAGAAAAAGTTGTCACTACTATTATACAACAATGGAAAAATGTATGTGACGAAGCAGTAAAAAAGAAAAAAATCTATGGACGCAATGCATCCTTGATGATGATACGATATATCAGACGAGAGTAAAAATAATGCAATAAGCAAGTCCGGCATGGAAGAGTTGATATTATATTGGTATTTTTATCGGTTTATTTATATAATAATAAGAAAATTCAATGTTTAAAGTTCTGGATTTACTTATATAATTACTATCACAAACTCAGAACTCAGCTTAAGTCTCGCGAACTGTAAGCATCTTGTCATCAATGTTGATGTAATTCAACTTATGTGCCGATTTTTGACTCATACTATCATAAAATTTATTTGTAACACATGCTATGCTCTTAAATTTACAATAAGACAACTATATTATACATATTTCAGTTTCCTGCTGTATCCCGTACACATCAGTATAGGCAGAGGGAACCTAGTGTAAAGACATTCCATTTCCCATTTTTCTCCGAATTCTGAAGGTATTGCGTATTGAGTGGCGTAATACAAAGCCGCGCTTTGCCACACTAGAGCGAAGATATGAAAATATAGAATATTTTATTTCTCGAGTAGGAATCGAACCCACAACCAGTTGCGTTTACAGTCACACGAGTGTGTGACTGTAAACTAAATCTGGCTGTTTCTGCGCCACGACTGGCGCTGACTCTATATGTAAACTGTATTATACGCACACAAAAATATATACTAACTCGACTCTACAACATATTTTATTTATCGCTTTAATCTCATTACATTCAAGTACGTTGTTCCGATAGAGCACATAGAAGCAGAAACTACATCGACTTTGCGAAACGTCGAGTCGAGAAATGTTTGACTCTAAAACTCAATGAGTGTAAAGCTGGTTTATTATCGTCACAAAGGATTTATCAAGGAAAGTAATTTGGTGTAAAATCTCCTTCCGACGTCGGCACGGCGCCAATGTCCGCCGCCCGCTAGGGAAATTGTATATGGTCTCACGTGTCGCCTCGATGGCATGACGGCGCTTAACTACGCACGGTGTTTTATTTCGTTAAAGGTTTGTTGTGGCTTAATTAGGTTATTTTAATAATGTTTGGAAACATCACTTTATTAAATTAATCTATTGGAGTGCTACTATTTAACACATCAGCGCCATCCATGAAAATGTCTGTTTGTCTGTCAAGAGCCTTTATCTCGGGAACGCTCGTTCATGGTTTAAATTTCAACTTGATATCTTGCTGAGATATCGAGTTGAAATATAAACCATGTACTTAGATCTACGGCCTCATGATTTCCTGAAGAATACGTGTTTCTACATTTACTTAAAAAATATATGGCCGTATATATATAAATAAACACGTATTTCGACACTATTATATTCTTTATTGCATCAAACAAAACATACAGTAATATTAAATGAAAAGTTAGTTGACAAGGGTGGGCTTATTTCTAAAAGAAATCTCTTCCAGCCAACCAGTGGAAGTGGATATCTATCAAAACAGCGGGGAGAGTAATGCAATTAACAGTGAAAAAAAAATAAGAAACAAAATATACTAATAGAAGAAACACCATATTCACAAATATAAATACATACATACAATTATACATATATAAACTATATAAATATATATACTATTAAATAAATATATATATACATAAACACATATATTATATGAATACATATAATTTAAATGGGTTAAAAGAAAAGAAAAATGTAAGAAATTAAGTTGCAATATATTGAAACTCTGTTCGAATATTAACTAATTGTTCTCAGTAGCAAGTAAATGATTTTTTAATTGGGATTTAAAGGACTTTAGGGAAGAGGTTCTCTGGATAGAGTTAGGGAGTTGGTTCCAAAGGGATGCGGCATATACGGAGAAGGAGTTCTGCAAGAATTTGGTGTTGCTCATAGGTATGTCAAGCGCCGGGACGACACACGACCGCCTAGAGCGTGAGGGAGGAGGAAGAACGTTGAAGCGGGAGCGTAGGTATGTAGGAAAATTAT
>JAATLQ010033041.1:0-16351 GCA_013421005.1 Heliconius erato x Heliconius himera | reverse complement strand
AGGTTAAGCGCGGCGTTGAGTTCTGCCACTCAACACGCAATGCCTCCAGAATTCGGCAGAAAGTGGGGAACGGAGTGTCTTAACACTAGGTTCCCTCTGCCTACCCTGCTGTGTGCGGGATACAGCGTGAAGCTGATTTATTTATTTATTTTATTTTATTATAGTTGTCAATCAATTCTGCTTAAATCAATAATCATGTATTTTAAGCGGGCGAAGCCGTGGGCGGGCCGCTAGTGTATATATATTTTTTTTGTTTTTTGTAGATGAAGGTAATTTTTAACTGGATCTTTTTTTATAACATACATTCTCCTATTGTGTAACATTATCTCTTTTACCGTACAACCTCCTTCGTGTTTTCTCCATACAACGTGACATTGGCGAAGTGATATGTAGTCTACTGGCACGCTCGGAACGCCATAATTAAAGAACCATAACCAAATATTACTTCAAACAATGTTGAAGGAAAAGGTAATATTTTATCGTGTAATGTGTAGTCCAGTTAAAAGTGTAGAGGCAAGTTTATATATAAATAAAATTAAATAAATCAGCTTCACGCTATATCCTGCACACAGCAGGGTAAGCAGAGGGAACTTAGTGTTAAGACACTCCTTTCCCCACTTTCTACCGAAATCTGGAGGCATTGCATGTTGAGTGGTGGAACTACACTGCACTTTATTAAGGTAAATTTTAAATATTGTTTTTGGTGCACTTTGCATCAACACCAGAGAGAAGAAATGGAAATATAAATTTAAATATTTCTTTTTCACACTTGTCACACTTTGTGCCCCTGCAATATGGCTGGCCTCAAGTTTGGTTGGTTTCCATTTACTAATAATTAAATAAAATTTGTAATAATTTTTTTTAATTAAAATGCTATTTATTACATTATAGGTCGAGCCAAATGGAAATATATGGAACATTTCTTCCAAAAAGACTGGTGATGGAAATTTTGCTTTTGTACCTAAATTAAAACAGGACCATATATATCCAAATGCCAAGCAGACAATGGGAGTAAAAATATATCTGTGGATTTTTATTAAAGAGTAATAAATGCAAACTTTGTACTCAAAATTTTCAAAATATGAGAAATTGTTAAAGAAGAATATAGATATATTAAAAAATAAGTAATAGTATAATTATGTTAGATTTTATTTGACCAACACTATTAAGTTCATAATACTTACTTCATAATCTTTATCAATATCTCTATTATATCTATCATTATCATCAAAAAATACAACACAACACTTAATTAAAATAGAATAGTAAACAGCAATGATTTTGTTAATTCTTTATTTGTAGTCCAGGTCAAATTTCAAGAATGTAACTGCCTACAATGTTATAAGTTAATAAATATATAAATTAAGATTATTTTGCTGATTACAATCTATTTAAAGTATATAAATGTTGTTATATATGGTTTTGATTTGATGTTATGAATTATTAAGGTACCCCCAACTTATGTCACTTTTATAATAAAAGTAATATTAAAGTATATATTAATTTACCCTAAGTTAATATAATGCTCTTGTCATGAGATTATTGTCATTAAAGTGATTGAGAATAAATAATAATGTGTATGAATATAATAAATGTTAATTATTGTTTCTAATATAAAAGGGCAAGTTTGTCTTGTTGCAAGAATACTATGTGTAAAGATATAATTATAACAAATGTTTATAAGCAATAAAAAAAATATAAAGTGTTTATTCGTTTTATTTCTGCATTTATCTCGTATTATTATTATACCAGAAATGATTCACTCCTTCAAAAATATTTGGAAGTATTTTTGTTTAAATTAAATAATGATATTTCCAATTGATTTTGAAAGAGTGAATCATTCAGGCTTTGAATAAAAATCGATTTATTATCCAAATATTAGCCAAATTTTGAATTTTTTGCCCATATCTGAGGCGGTAAATTTTAAATATTGTTTTTGGTGGGCACACAAGAGACGGCAGCAGTGTCGTTTTGTCCCCCATTTTTATGTATGAAGTGAACATTCTTCCCTTTGGGTATATGTGTTCTGTGTGCACGACTACTCACAAAAAATGTAAAAATCAACAATTTTTTATAAATTCATTACATTCAGTGGATTACAAATAAACATTTATTTATACTGCAGCTGCCTAATCGATTGATTTTTAACAATTTTAACTTATTAAACTATCGCGTCTGAAGGAGCTACTACAATCATGTTATCAAACGACATGCGCATTAAATACAAGATTTATCATCTTACTTTACAAAAAAAATCTTTATTTTTGTGACCAGAAGACTTTTGAATTCTCTCAGTGGTTTACCTATACATACATATAACGAAATTGTAACATATCGCTACGTGGAAGAAGTACGGGAAAATCTATTATTGGGGCACTGTAAATAAACTAAAACGATTTTTTAAAATGTCTGTCGGTTTTGTCGGTTGGTGTGTCCTTGCGTTTGTCTGTGCGTTTGTATACACTATAAAGATTTTAGTTATAAAAGTTTAGCAAACAAAGAAATTTGTACACTACATATTTCAGTTTTAATTTCAGTTTTGGCTTAAAATAATATTAATAATCATACACACATAAATATAAATATGTTCTGATGTTAATTGCTACAAGCTTGTTTATCTATATGTATATATACAATTTAAAGTTTATCTTTTTGCTATTACCTAAAATCTGTTGATTACGCTTTTATAACTTTTCTTTTCGTATTATTGTTAACTTTTTCCTTCCTTCAGTGTATAAAATTTTGGTCTTTTTTGTTTCGTGTTTTAAGTTTTGGTTAAATTTTCCGTTAATGTTCAACTTTAATTTCACTCTTAATTATATAAAAATAAATATATAAAATAATAATAATAGCGTATTAATATTTGAAACTCCTATAATGGTAACCGCTATAATTACAAATATCCTACATAATAATAATAATAATACTTTCCTGTACAAAATAAAATAAAGAGAAAGTAAAGAAATTACAACACATAAGAAAATGTACAGCAGGCTGCCTTATCGCTATAAGTGATCTCTGCCAGGCAACCTTAGGGTGTAGGGGAATGTGAAATCGGTGTTCGTGTATTTGCTATATATAATTATACATACTTAAATATATACATTCATACATATATACATACATATACGTACACATATACTAATATTGTATTGTATAAATAAATTTATTATGTTAAAATATAATTTCTAATATCAAAAAATATATATAAATAATATAGGAAAGATACAAAAGCTTAAATATATCGTAATGTCTAGACTTATTATTATTAAGCATATACATATTATGTAGTTAAAACAATATTTATATGATGATAAATTAAATTTCTGCAATATGAGCGTGCTGATCTTAATTTAGTAGTACAGTGTGTTCCCTTAACACAAAAATCTCTAACCATAGTTGAAATATTCGAAACGATCATCTTTGAACTATATATTTTAAGTGACTTAAAACACCAGATATTGAGATATAAAGTTTACTGAGTGACCCAATTTAATCACAGTAGGTTTTACCTCAAACTTTTTACAAGTGAAAACGTGCTCAATTAAAATACAAATATCAAGGTGAATAATTTTAAAGATTATGATTTACAATTTAAAAAAAAATAAATAATTTTTCATATAATTTTTAACGTAAACAATGCTACAAAAACTTTTAGGTATCTTCCCCCATATATGGTTACCGCACTTCACCACCCTAGTAATTTCCTTAAGGGTTTTCTTGATTAATTTTGAGACAATAACGAATTTTATATTTATAAACTATATTTTCATAAATAAATTTATAAACTTTATCGTCCGATGACGCTTAATGAACAGAATTGGCTTATGAATAAAGAGTTCATATTAATATTAAACATGTTTGTACGACAAAACTATTGCAAAACAACTTTTATTGAATTGGCTAAAAATTTAATTTTCAATTATTATTATCATTTTTCATTATAGCTTTTAAATCTACATTAACAATGCGGTCCCAGTTAGGTGGTCAGTATTCCGTTGTGAACGAAAATACACTAAATAGTGACCACCATCTTGTTACACGGAGTACAGAATCGCGTTAAGGTAAAATAACTACGTACATTACTATTATAAGCTGTAATTACCAGTAAACAAATTAAGCTACAATCATTTACGAGCCAATAATTGCTAAGATTTCGAGTTCGTTAGAGAATAAACATCACTATCCCTTGGACAAATTTGGCTAAGACCAAGGTAAGCAACAGGTTTTAAAACACGGAAAACCATATTTTAATGCATTAAAATCTTTTCTACATCTAGAATACTAGCAAGTCACGTCTCTTACTTGGTTATACAGTTATTTGATGGATTATCAAAAGGTCGTGAATCAACCCCTGGACAGAGGTCCAGAAGAGGGGAAGAGAAGCTAAGAAATTTACTAGTATTAGCTTACAAAGTGATAAAATTAATTAGCTTAAGTAATGCAGTTTTTAACATTAACGCACTGGCTCTATGCACGTTTCAATTCGCTATCATTATTTATTTAAAATAATTATTATAAATATAGATACATATGGTACTAAATTGCAGTAAGAATTATATATGGATTTAGTTGTATTGAAATTGGAAGAAAAATATATATTTAATCTATCTTTACTGAAATAAAAAAAAAATCAACATTTGTACTGGTGTGGTGGTCACTGGTGGCAGTACCTTATGCTGTGCTTTTTTGTCGCGTTTCTATTTATCTCGTTTAATATATTTGTTGCTACAGTAATTGATAGTAGAAATTACATTAAAAAAATTATTACGTTCGACTGAATAAGATTCGGCGTTTTGGACTAGCAGATCAAACCAACTATTATGACCTATGATATTTACGACACTTTGTGACCACATCTGAGCCTGATCCTAATTCTTGCCTGATCCTGATCCTAACTCGATTGAGACTACTTTCTATTTTCAATGCATGATATAGGAGCTAAGATAAATCAATAAATCTTCTGGTTTTTACTATTTCTTAAAGGCCTGACGAGTATCCTTATACTATCAATAGCATAGCATAACAGAATTATACGCGTATTTTTTTAATATTGCTTAGTATAAGCTTCTTTTTTAAAAGGAATCCGACAATAATATTACTCTGATTTTTTTTTTATTTTATTTGTCGATTCGAACTATTTTCTCGCAAAACTCATTATAATCAAAAAAGCAAAATTTATAGTCTGCTTCTAGTTGCAATTATATATTTCAGCACATTTATTTGCTTATCTAAGTAAATTTTCTACAATTTACAATTTAGGCATTCATCGTGTCAAACTGCAGAATTACATTTAAATGTGATCTATTTTATACTTATATACTATATTTTATTATATTATATTTATAATATTATTAACTAAAGTATGAATAATCCCTATTTTTTCTACACAAATTTATAAATCTGAACATTGCCTTTTTGTAGCAGTAAGAAGTTCCCTTGTAACTCTTTATTTCACCGACGCGCTTTATCACATCAGTCGAACCACTCATCAGACGATGTAGACGACTACTACGGCTGCGAAGACCTCTTCTAATGTTTCGCATTTTCAATAAATTGCCCTTTTCGTTTCTCATTGTCCACATTCCACAGGGTGTCAGCAGTCTCAGCATCCGACTCCATATCTCTCAAATTAATGCAATAAATTTCATTAAAAACTAATAATCTTAGTAAATTGATTGATATATTTGAATTGTCAATTCAAGAGCATTCTTTTTTAAATGTCATTCTAAAATTATTCAAAATGGATCATCAAAATGTCAATAAATATATTTAAAGTAAAAATAATAATAATATTCAAAATGCATCAAAATGTCAACAAATAAATCAAAAGTTAAACAGGAAAAAAATAATAATAAAACAACCAATATAAATAACCCAAAATATTAACTTAATTTCACATTACACACTACGCCTGACGTAACCCGCGGTCACCATCGACCAGCGAGCAAGCAGGCTCACTAAATCAAAATACATATCACTATTTTTCATTTCATCTATGGTACGCTGACCATTTCATCTACGGCACGCCCACTGTTCCATCTTTGGTACGCTGAAAGGTAGAAACGTGTTATTCATTTGACTGTTGATAAATTTACGTATTTTTAAAGTACAATTGTTCATAGTACTAACTACAAAGTAAACTAAATTGAATTGTTGGTGAAGATTACCTTCGTAACAGTCTACCTTAATATTCGTAATTATTTAACACAGTGATAAAGAATGACTTAATATTCAAAGAAATATTTTGAATAGTTTCTTCAGTCCGTTCGTTCGTTTATGTTATTAATATTTTTATAAGAAACGTATAAAATATTTAACTTTTGGGAGCAACCTCTAAAAAATTGTGTCTCAAGAAAAAAATGCTCTGACACTGATTATAAAAATATCCCGCAGTATTATTTCATAACTTACAAGCGACACGTACCGACATTGCACTATTGCACCTGTATGTTGTATGTATGTATGTGCCAAGGATATTTTAGGGTACATACCTCAAAATTCTTATAAGATAACTTGTTTGTCCGTCTGTCCGTCTGTCAAGACTATTTTGTACAAGATCGGTTAAAGATTAGGTACCTCAATGTTCAAGTCTATATTCCCTTGAAGCACAAAAAAATCTATCTTCTAAATCATCGCAATCAAATGACGATAAACTATGAGGGTTTATGCATCCCGTTGATACACAATTACGAAATTTGTTAAGAAGTTAAAATTTACGGCACGTATAAAGGAAAATTCCAAAATTATTTTTCAAAAATTGAATACTTATTGTATTTGTGTCACAGAAAAGAACCATTAGGTACAAATTTTAATCGGTACTTAATTTGATACAAAATGACAACTTAATTAGTTATTCTTTTGGTGTATCTCATCTATTCATGAAACTGGTACGAAACTCTCGGGGCATGAGTACGACTTGAACTTGACCGAAAATGTTGATTATTTTATAGATTATATAAAAATGCCTAAAAACGTGCTTTTACGTATATTCTGTATATCAGTTATATATTTAACTAAAATTATATGTTACTGATTTGAAAACTGTACAGGAGCTAGAAAAGTTATTTTGCAAATAATATCGTGAGTACTTATCCAAATCAATTAATTATTAGTTAAGGCTGTTTGTAATATCTATATTTCTTAAATGAGTAATCATGTAATTCAAGCAGACAAAGCCGCGAATAAATAATAAAATTATCGTTGTAAAATAAAATACAATTTGTCAAGGACGACGCACGCACATATACACCTATCAAAGGGAAACCGCCGCATACGCCCCATTCCGAAATCGAGCCGTAGGTTTTGGCGGCAAAATTCAAATTTCTAAAATCTAAGGGAGGGAGGCTATAGCTCTATGACAAATCCCTAAACGATTATTCTTTCGACGTTTGCTTTTTTTTCTATTTCTTAATATTATATAAATGCACAGACAACCATCTCTTCGAGATCCATTAATATGGATATGCATTTGATAATTCAAATGTAAAAAATTTCGTCACTGTCACCGCAAGTGCGCGCAGTAGCGAAAAGCATGGTGACATGACAGTGACAAAGAATTTATTGTCACCGTGACAAAAGTCACCAATGCGCGCTATACCTAAAGGTTTTAGTAGTATTTTTGTAGTAGTATGTGTTTACGTTATTGGTATCTAAGCGTAACTGCGTCACACGAAATATAGATATGATTAAACATCGTGAAATGAAAAAAAAACCTACGTCTACACTGTTGCTTAAATTCTTTAGGTATGGATTTAAAATATTTTACCTATATGCTATTTCCGTAAAAGGAGCGCTGACGCCTCTCTTCTCTTCTTTGTTAAAGGCCAAAGTTGTGGCTGTAACGTGACTGGTGTGGGTCCGATCCCCACTTGGAGGATTGAATTATAATTTAATAATATTTTCATTTCGTTTAATAATATTTTAATTTCGCACAGCAGTCACACATTATACGCAATATCTTAATACTTAACATAATCTCATAATCTTACGCATAATCTTTACCCTGCTAAAGGCGGGATAAAGCGTGGATCTGGTTTTAACTTTGTGTGAACCAATGAAATATTTACTTAAATTTATATTTCCATTTCTTCGCTCTGGTGTCGAGCGAACGAGAACACGGAATGCCTCCAGAATTCGGCAGAAAGTGGGGAACGGAGTGTCTTAATACTAGGGTTCCTCTGCCTAACCTGCTGTGTGAGGGATACAGCGTGAAGCTGATTAAAATAAAACTAATATTAAATATTTAGGAGCAGATTGCCAAAATGTAAACAAAAAAAGGATTTAAATCAGTTAAGCAGTTTCTGAGATTATCGTGAACAAATTCTCAGACAAACAGACAAAGTGACCAAGTTCTATTACAATGTTAATTGTAATATCTTCCATGTACAGACACCGATGAGTCAGGATTTTATTGTAAGTATCGATAAGTTGTTTTTATTTCAAAAATTCAATTGAAGATTCTTATGGGAGGTACGAAAATGCGACCTAAAGTTTTAATAAATTTCTCATTAAAAATCTTCATTGCGTTGCAAACATACATTATAGGTATATCAAAACACGAACATAATTCAGTGTGTTAATTAAATAATTTTGTGGTTTAAGCGGGCGAAGCCGCGAGCGGGTCGCTAGTAATAAATAATTATCAAATTGTCATCCTCCAAAATTAATTATTTCATTAATAATGCCCGGATCGAGTGAAAAATGATCCATTTACTTGGTCCATAACATATAATATGTTAAAGAACAGAATATTAATATGTATATTATTCAAACATACATATACATATTCACATTAAAATTCATTCTATTTATAATATAAAATTAATATAATTTATATTTTATAATTTATTTTGAAATGTACTTTATATTTTTCCCGACTGCTAAGGAAGGGTTATGTTTTTCGCGCGTATCTTGTATGTATGTAATATTCTTTATTACCTCGTATCTCCAGAACCGCTGAACGGATTTACATATTTGAGGTATCATTAGATTCGTATTAGCAGCCCAAGTGTTCTGAGATAGGTAACGTTAATAAAAAACAATCATGGCGGCTGTGGTACGCCATTGGACTTAGTGAAAAAAAATTTTTTCGTTCCGAATACTACAATATGGGTATCAAATTCAAGAGCTTAATTTCAGGATTTCAAAAAGATATATCATAATTATCATTACCATAATAAATTCTAACAAAAAAATGAAAAATAAAAAAATATTTGTAAAAACAAGAACCCCGACTGCATCAAACTAAAAAGAAAATAAATAAGCCCAATAGTTTATTAGGATTAACAGTCGGGACCTATAAGTAATTCTTCAATCAATAAAATCTTTACCCCGCATAATTTAAAGAGGTCCACACCACAGATACATATGTATCTTTCGATTTTCTTAGATACAATTGTGAGAAAGCGTCGCCGGTTTGTAAGGAATTTGTTGACCCGCCTGGTGGTAGGCGGTTCCACATGTGGAATTCCGTAAAATGAACGATCTGGCATATCATTATATAAACCTGTTGAAGAAATAGGTGGCTTCGCCTCCTGCTTGCTTTGCTCTTTAACCCCCGACTTTCAATGAAAAATAATATCACTTAATTGATTATCATTGCCTGTTATTGTTTAAAATATAAAACTTGATAATCTTTACTAAGTAATATAATAAATATTCAAATTGTGTTTTGTTGATTGCTCTATTCATATATCAGGAGCTATTCGTCCAAGTTCTCGAAGGTCAACCGATTTCCGTCTTCACGTTTATTTTGTCGAATTAAAAATACATACAACCCTATATTTTCACCCTTTTGCCACCAACCCCTATTTTTTAATAGCCATTTTAGTAATATAATAATTTTTCAACCACGGTCGATAACTGATCAAACATCATTTAATTAGTTATCCAGCCAGTCTACAAGTGTCACTTCTGATCCAATAAACAGCACGGAGTAGGGATGAGAACGAAGCCTATCTCCTGTTTCTCTCACACAACAAGACTTCTCTCACTCCCTACACAGTTGTCAGCCATCATTATTGTTTACGCATCAAGTGTAGTAGTAACGATGACAATTATTATTTTGCTATCTCAGTGTAACTCTCATTTTAACTATTAATTATTCCTATTTTATTAATAATAATAAAATTATTAATTTTGATTGTATTTGCAGAGCACGATTAGTAATTATAAATTAAGTGAAATTTAACGTAAAAACGGCATGTTTCTGCTTATTAAATCAATAATCATGTAGTCCGAGCGAAGCCGCGGGCGGGCCTCTAGTAAATATATAATACCTATACATATACTTGTGTTAGTTAAGTAATTGACATAAATATAGCACCTACCTACAAACCTAATATAAAATAGTTTTTCTAATTTATAACTGCATGGATAAAATAATGAAATTACTTCCTGATCTACACTACGTTTTTAATAATCTATCCGGAGTATATAAGGATACGAATACGCTAAGCTTTAATTTATTACTTTCGAAGCGGTCGTCGAAGACAATCATTACACAGACGATGTCTGAAGTGCACATAATAAACGTAGATAGCAAAGAAAACGATGATTTATTCTTGGAAAGAGTGAGTATTTTATTGTTTATTTTTTTCTTATAATAATTCTAATCTAAATATATTTTATTAACAATAAATGCTACATTAAGCTAATCGTGCAGATCGTGCACCAGAGCGAAGAAATGAAAATAGAAATGAAAAATAAATTTAAGTAAATATTTCATCTCCTCGAGTGGAATCGAACCCACAACCAGTTTTTACAGTCACACTTAGTGCCGCTGCGCTACGACTGGCCTCAACTGGACTGGACTTTATTTTAATTGGTTCACACAAAGTTAAAATCAGATCTGCGACTGATGTGCGAAATGAAAATATTATTAAACGAAATGAAAATATTATTAAATTATAATTCAATCCTCCAAGTGGGGATCGGACCCACACCAGTCGCGTTACAGCCACAACTTTGTGCCTCTGTGCCGCGACGGCCTTTAAAAAAGAAGAGAAGAGAAGCGTCAGCGCTATTTTTACAGAAATAGCATATAGGTAAAATATTTTAAATCTATACCTAAAAAATTTAAGCAACAGTGTAGACGTAGGTTTTTTTTTTCATTTCACGATGTTTAATCATATCTATATTTTCTAATATATCTACTGTAAATGAATGCAAAGTTCTTCTCAATGATTGAAATACCTTAGTAACTTTTATAAACTATTAACTCACAATCAGAATTTAATTTCCAAATACTTATACTTTTTATTGTAGACGTCGCCATTTGAGCCAGTCCCGACAAATATACCTACTTTATTATTTTTGTTAATGTCATTAACGTAGACGTTTAAAATAATAATTATGGTAGACTAAACCACTATTAATTGTACTTCTTTTTTCAGCTTCGCGCTGTATCCCACACACAGAAGGGTAGGCAGAGGGAACCTAGTGTTAAGACACTCTATTCCCTACTTTCCACGGAATTCTGTAGGCATTGCGTGCTGAGTAGGGAAACTCAACGCCGCACTTTGCCTCGACACCAGAGCGATGAAATACAGATATAAACTTAAATAAATATTTCATTTCCTCAAGTGGGAATCGAACCCACAACCAGTTTACAGTTACACTTTGTGCCCCTGTGCGACGAACGGCCTCAATTTACTTTCTTCTTTTAAATTGTGGTTAGATAAAATAATCGTAATTTAATTATGTCAGATTTCTATTAAGCGACTTCTAAAAGGTCCTCCTTTTCATCAATTCGACTGTATTTTTTATACTTGTAACCTCAGAACTTTTGACTGTGTGAACCGATTTTGATGATTCTTTTTATATTTGGAAGCTAGTGCGTCCCGTATAGTTCTATTTTAATTTAGTTCATTTCCGACAATGGTATCTATGAGAAAATCATATAAACCTCAAATTTACATTAAGTATGTGCGCGACATATGGACGAATAACTCAATATCAACTTAACTGATTTTAATGATTCTTTTTTTTTAGAAAGGTACACATTAAGGGTACTTTGGTGAAGTTTAGAGTATGAAATCCGGTTGAAATTGAAGAAGTCGTTTTTTTTTATTAAAAAATATAATTATGTTATTTTTTCTGGTAAAATTTCTTTATGACTAATAAATAATCCGACAGACATACAGACAAGAATTCTGCTGAGTGGTTTTTTAGGTTCTATAATCGACCTTATTTTTATTTTTTTTATATCTTTCATGTACAGAATTGACTTTTCTATCCTTTTATTATATATAGAGAGATAGAGATTGTAGTAGTTTGGTTTATCCCATCAAACACGTAAATGTCAAATGTGAGCCAAATAAAAAATTAATGGAAGATTTATATGGGTACCAAGTTCTGTGTTCATTCGGAATAAAATTCAAGCTCTAAATTTCACTCGACATGTTTTTACGTACAGGCTTTGTTATATTTGCAAGATAGTGTACTCCTAGCTTGTACAGGACTAATAGGTTTATATTTGGTTTGGTGCCTGGTAGTAAAAGATAGACATTTATAAAGATGCCGATTTTTCAACTTTTGGTTTGGAACTACATATATGTTTCGCTATCGTCCCACCTCAACGTATAAGCTATTGAACTCAACTTTATTTTTCTTATTAAGAATCTGTATCAATAATATAAAACTTAATATCTACGTTTATTAAGTGATTGATATGATTTTAACACGTTTTTATTAAGTGTAACATACTGGCAGCTATACGTAGCTCAGGTGATGATATAATAATATGGTACGCCTGCTATTGCTTGTCTGTTAATGGAGCCAGGACGAATAGTGAAACTCTTCAGAGGTTACTAGTAAACCAGTCGAGTTAAGGCTCCCGTAATTTATAGTTACGAGCACAATCTACAGTATTTACTTGTAGCATTTCCAAATAGCAGATTCGACCATAAATGTTTACTTTTTGATATATTATGTTTGTATTTTAGGAAATTCTTGCTCCGTTCAGCCACATTTGTCAAGTAAAAGGCAAACAGTTAAGAATTAAGATAATAAGAGCTTTCAATCATTGGCTGCAAGTATGTGAAACGGATGTCAAGAAGACTTTGGGTGTCGTTAACTCGTTACACGTAGCTTCTTTATTGTAAGTCGATTTTTATTAACATATTATATGATGGAATGTCTATTGCTATACTTCTATACTATTATATAAAGAGGAAAGATTTGTATGTGTGTATGTTTGTAGTGGATAAATCCAAAACTACTGAACTGATTTAACAAATTCTATCACCATTTGAATGCTTTTTTTTGTTTTTTTTTTAAACGTGAGGAAATCCTGTTACGGAAAGTTAGTTAGTAGGCGGTCAGCTTCCCCAAGCTAACCGTCCTCTGGCTCATTAGGGCGGAAGACGGCGATCTTGTGCTGCCCTCCGGTGACCCGGTCTCTTACGGCGGATGGCGAGTTCGGCAGAAGTCTCCCTCGTCCGTTCCGCCGACTCCTTCTCGAGCACCACTGCTTCGCAGAAGGAGGAGACCGCATCCCACAACGTCCCGCTGCCGTCCACGGCCTTGACCACGGCCAGCAGGACGACGTTGAGACGCCCAGGCTGTGCACACTTCCAACGTGTACTGGGCCGTCTCATCGAGGCAGTCGTCGCAGTGGTGGCAGTGGGCGTCGGGCTCCCCCCCAGCGATCCGACACAGGTTACACCCCCTCCTGCCAAACTGGAGCATTTGATTTGTCCAGTGACTTCCCTCCTTTCCTGCCACCCCTTCTCTTCCTGGCTTTGGTGCACCTGCGTGCTTCCAACTATATAGTCTGCGGGCTGTTCGGGTTTTGCTTGTGCCCGGCCTGGCACTTTGCTGCCAATGTCATGGCAGCGGAAGCAACGTAGGTTCCATTGTTGCAGCAGTTGCACTCGTGCAGAAACGAAGCCTACTAGGGGCCGCAACCCGCTGACTTTCCTTGCCACCGTGATAGAGCAGCGGACCCACGCTGTGCCAAGGCCACTGCGGTCCTGCCGGATCTCCCCCACTTTAACGGATCCAGCATCGCAGCCGCCGACTCGGATAACGGCCTGCGCCACCTCCTCTGAAGTGGCAGAGTCATCTAGGCCACTTACCCGTAACTCTGCGCACTTCTTCGGTCTTGCGACCAGCGCCTCGCGAGCACTTCACGCAACTGCTGAGCGAGGGCGGCGCCTTTTTGCCGCCATTGGCGCCAGGAAGCTCCAGTACCCTGGCACCAGTTGAGGTGACCCTAAGACACAGCTCTCCAATTCCCATGTGCTCCAGCTTGACCGCTTGTTTGACCTGCGACAGCACATCTTTGTAGGTTATCGCCTTGGTAGTGGCGGCCGGCCGCAAAGTCAGTGTCACGGTCGCCGATCGCGGGGGGCGCAACTTAGGCTGCTTAGCTGCGAAGCCGTCCACTTCGCGCTCGTCTTTAGCGTAGCTTTTTTTCCACTTGGAGCTACTGCCGCCTTCGTTTTGCCCTTGCGCACCACGACACTTCAGCCTTCGTTTAACTCGGTCGGAGCTGGAGGCAGCGGACGAGACTCCACCGGTGCGGGTTGTAGGGCTTTCTTTGCCGTCTTTTGGCCCTTTACCTTCTTAGGGCCCTGGTTTCGTTTCGAGCCTGGGTTGACAGGCGCAACCAAGGTGGTCGCGGGAGTCTCAGCAATTATCCCTGAGGCGGCCGCTGTACGCCTTCTATCTGCCGCCAAAGGAGGACGAACTGGTTTTGCCAGAAAGAGCCTACCTTCGAGCGCTGCCAGCTGCGTTTTGAGCAATGTGCCTACCTGCACCATTACCTTACGTTATCTACGTTATGTACCTTAAAAGCGCCGGCGGCCTCCTTAAGGGCTTTCGTAAAGGTGCTCTTAAGGTTGCCGGATCTGCTGGTGACTTTATTAATTATGGCGAGACTGTTAGACACCTGGTGCTGCAGATCATGCACCAAAGGGCCATCCACCCAAGTCTCGCCAAGTCGGACAAGTCTGAGAGCCTGGAGTTTGCCCTATACTGTACTGACTGCGCCATCTCCACGACCTCTTCTTCCGCTTGGAGCCGAAACTCCTCTCGCCTACCCATTATTTTAGCCTTCGGCTTCTCCCTGTCTCACTGTCCGAAGAGTCCGAAGAGTCCAAAGAGCCGGAGTTACTTTTTCCACCGCGCGGCCTTTTGCGGTATTTGCACGTCTCTGTCATTGCATTTCGCGACACCATTGACACGCAGCTATCCGCTATCCGCCTCGGACTCAGAGGCCACCCAGAAAGAGCCTCGTAATGATATAGAACATGACCTGGACCTTCCACTGATAATGATGGCGACTTCCGCCAGGTCCAGTCGTTCTATGATAACTTTCGCGCTTTTCAGCAACATCTCATCTTGTTTTGAAGACGCAGAATGAAGCCTTTTCACCGCCTATAACAGACCCGACTTCTTCTACGCCCTCTTCACAACCACTCCGCACTTCCCCAGCTCCACACTAACTCCGCCCGTCTCGGGCCCCCCTCATCCAAATAAATAATTTCTTATTCGATTATTTCAATACTTCCAGCTTATTCTTTGGATGTAGATGCAGAGGCACGCCCGTGCGACAGTAAACGTGACAGGTTGTGAGCTCGATTTCCACTCGAGGTAATGAATTATTAATTATTTTCTTTTCCTAGCTCTGGTAACAAGGCACAGCGCGGCGTTGAGTTCCGCCACTCAACACGCAATGCCTCTATATTCTACTTAATTCTTTCTTCTTGAAAGTGAAGAAGTGTCTTAATGTAAAATGTTTTAAGTTATACCTTTTTATTTCCACGGACGACTTCGAATAATTTAATGGAAGTTACGATGACGTAACCCAAGGTACTAAAACTTTCATAATAATGGTCTTTATACGATATATCGATTAGATACGAATACTTTCGTGATTTCGCGGGGGAATTCGCCATCGGGACGCTAGTATTTTTAAAAGCTAAACTTGAAAACATGCAAAGTCGTCTAATTCCAATTTTACTGAAATAATTATCCATAAGTTTCTACAATTTTTTAAGTAAATAATTGTAATTCTTATTATAAGAATTGATCGCCTTGAAATCAATACCTTAACCCACCATTGGTGACGTGTATGTCTGTCAGACCGGGTGCATTGACATGGGGTGGATCGAAAAATCTTATAACTTTTTGAACCGCCATCGAGGCGTGTAGCGATTTCGAGTACCTGCCTTATTTTACGTCCTCCGCAGTTATTTCTCTCTATAACAGCGCTGCGAAGGTACCTTCGCACCGTATATATATGTAGCGTCACCATATATATATGTAATATTTATTTAAATTTTTATATATATATATATATATATATATATATATATATATATATATATATATATATATATAT
>JAATLQ010033040.1:0-16348 GCA_013421005.1 Heliconius erato x Heliconius himera | reverse complement strand
CAATGGGACACGAAAATTTGTATGGGAGCATTTTGAAGAGGTTTTTTGCAACTAACAAAACATATTATTTTTAGCCATAATACACTTAAAATAATACCAAAATGCTTAAATTAATAAATAAATATATCTAAAATGGCAAAATATTTGACTTATCTATAAAATTGTATTTTTAAAACGTATTCAAAGTAGCGGGACAAGAAAAGACACAAAATGTACACTTTTTCTGATTATGACCCATTGATCATATTTTTTAGTTCGAAACAATCAAAAATTCTTACAGAAGTTACGATAATGTCGTAAAAAAATCATAATAGAATATTACAGATTAAAGTAACAAAAAATCATATTAGAAGTCATTATAGTTGTCTTTATATTATATATGTTGTTGTATGTTGTCTTTATATTTGTTTGTCATTCTATTATAGGGTGTCGTGGCGCAGCGGCACGAGGTGTGACTGCAAAACCGACTGGTTGTGGGTTCGATCCCCACTCGAGGAGATGAAATATTCACTTAAATTTTTATTTCCATTTCTTCGCTCTGATGTCGAGGTTAAGCGCGACGTTGAGTTCTGCCACTCAACACGCAATGCCTCCAGAATTCGGCAGAAAGTGGGGAACGAAGTGTCTTAACACTAGGTTCCCTCTGCCTACCCTGCTGTGTGCGGGATACAGCGTGAAGCTGATTTATTTATTTATTTTATTTTATTATAGTTGTCAATCAATTCTGCTTAAATCAATAATCATGTATTTTAAGCGGGCGAAGCCGTGGGCGGGCCGCTAGTATTCTATAAAAAGATTTACTTTTCACGTGTTGATATTTTGAATAGGAACGGCAGCAATTAGAAAACGATTAGGTATGAATAAATAATATTAGTATAGTAGTATTTGTAGTAGCTTGACAGTTCAAAAAGAGGGCCATACAAATATGTACATAGAATACTGGCCAGTCGTGGCGCAGGGGCACAAAGTGTGACTGTAAACCCGACTGGTTGTGGGTTCGATCCCCACTCGAGGAGATGAAATATTTACTTATATTTATATTTCCATTTCTTCGCTCTGGTCTTGAGGCCAAGCGCGGCGTTGAGTTTCGCCACTCAACATGCCATGCCTTCAGTACTTGGTAGAAAGTGGGAAGCGGAGTGTCTTAATACTAAGTTCCCTCGACCTACCCTGCTGTGTGAAGGATACTAGGTAGTGTTAAGGCACTCCATTCTTCATTTACGGCCGAATTTCGTGTAGCATGGCGTGTTGAGTAGCGGAATTTAACGCCGAATTTTTTGCCTTAGTGCCAGAGCGAAGAAATGAAAATATTAAGAAATTATAATTCATTCTCTCGAGTGGGGATCGAACACACAACCATCGCGTTAGAGTCACACCCTTGTGCGACTGGGTCACGACGCCCTTACCCTCCAAAATCCTTAAGATTAATATAAAAACAACTTAATTTAAATCACCACCCTCAAAATAAAGGACCTCGACGAAGCAGTTTAGTAAACTAAACAACTTCATTTTAGTGGAATAGTTCAATTAACACAGAAAATAAACAAAAACTTAGCGTTGGATTGGTTGTATCTTTGTCTTAATAAAGGATGTTGAAGGAAGGAGCTGTTTCTTGGGCTCTTAATGAGGTAAATTTGTACACGGACGAACAGAATAATGTAAATTGCGTGTGTGAAAATGACGAGGTTTTTATTATAACAATATATAAATTATTGCATTTTTTTGTTATCGTTTCACATAGCATAGGCATAAGTGACATTATGCTATGACACTCTGTTCTCCATTTTTTACCGAATTTATCACGCCACTGCCTCACGCCGGCCTGTATGATAAATATATAAACTACTAACTAGCGACATAACAAAAAAATATCACTGTTGACGTTAGAGTTTAAAACTTGTGTACTTTTCAATATAAATACATACAAAAGGCCTCCGTGGGCAGAGGCACAAGAGTGTGACTGTAACGCGACGGTTGGGTGTTCGATCCCCACTTGAGGAAATGGATGAAACTTTCTTCGCTCTGGCATCAAGGCTAAGGCCCGGCGTTTACACTCAACGAGGCCTTCGAAAATTTGGCGGAAAGAGGGAAACGGAGTGTCTTAACGGTAAGTTCCCTCTGCCTACCCTGATATGTGCAGGATAAAACGTGAAGCTGAACAAAATATATACATACAAATATACTTAGTATAACATTCAACTATGTTTCATAATAAAATGTATGTAAGTATACGTTACAGCACTTTATTAGCGGTTGGTAGATTTTTTACTTTAATTTTTATTTTTATTTACCAGTCTCGTTTTTACAACACGTCTTTGGAACTGTAATAAAAATATACAAATTATCTAAGTATATTTTGTAAAATTTTTATGTCTTTTCAACAATTTTTTTTAGTATGACAAAACTGGTTATAATTGCTTAAAAATAATATGAGAATTTAGAGAAGTGATTATTACTATAGCTTCTTTATTCTTCTTTTTATCCTAGCCTCACGCCGTATACGCACGAAGCAAGACAGGCAAAGGGAACCTAGGAACCTAGCCTTAAGACAGTCCGTTCCCATTAAAACACTATATTAGAGCTTAAAAAAACTATTTTATAAACAAAAAATATTATGGCCACTATTCAATACATTATACAACGCAATATAATTGTGCAGAAATTACATGAATATTAAACGGCATGCCTTTAAATTGATATGACTAATTTGCAAATGTTATTTTATGTAAATAAATGTTTTATATTAATAAATTATCTATTATTGGCCCGAGTGGCCCACGTGAGTGAGTAACATCAAGCTTGATTGTAAACAAGATTTTTATGGATTTGACTTCCCTTTGGAGTAATTAATTCCCCCGTTCTGAAAAGACAAAGCACGGCACTGATTTGCGCCATTCGAATTTGAACGGAAAGTGAAAGGTCCAGGCACTATATTTTCTCTGCTTGCTATTATTTACAATCGCTTGTTGCTCCTGACTACTTACTTTGTTCCTCCTGATCCGGATCCATTGATGACTCAATAATTTCATAGCACGTATATATATCCTTAGCTGGAATTAATAAGACAACGAATCTTCAACTTTAAAGTTGAAATTGCTAATGTTTTTTTTCTTGTTTCTTTTTTGTACAGACAAGGTTCCCCTAATTACCTATCTAACAAACAAAATATCTAAAAGAAACTAAAAACGGAGACTTCCAACACCAGATTCCCTCCGCATATCACGCCAAAAAGCGGTATATACGTGTACCTGAAAAAAACAAGCGTTGACGTATTCATTTAGCCATTCGGAATATCCGCATCGAATTCAAAAGGCTCGTACAAACATTGCGTCAGCTCATATAAAATGCGAAGTATTTTTGCTCTACCATGGTGGCTTTATGGTGATATTAATGGAAATTGTCGGCAGCGAGCTGTTTTTCGGAGACTAAAACCTTTGAAAGCTTGTGATTTAATTTCAAAAAGACATAGTGCAGCTTTCACTTTTAACCTGGCTTGGCTGGTTTGATTTGTTCTCGTTGTGAATTAGGTGCTGTAATATAGCTGTGTATAAGTTGGTAGCTTCACATTCGAGGGAATGTATTTAAGACATTGTTAATATGGATTTTTAGTTTTGTGAAGATTCCAATTAATTCCAGTTGATTCCAGTTGAGTTTGAGGCCAATCGTGGCTCAGGGGCACAAAGTGCGACTTTAAACTGGTTGTGGGTTCGATCCCTATTAGAGGAAATGAAACATTTATTCAAATTATATTATTATTTCGCTCTGGTGTTGAGATAAATAAAACACGGCTTTGAGTTACGCCACTCAACACACAATGTCTCCAGAATTCGACGGAAAATGAGGAACGGAGTGTCCAAAGACTAGGTTCCCCCTGCCTACCCTGCTGTATATGGGCCCAGCGTAAAGCTGATAAATAAAAGAAAACGTATACATATGTATACACATAGTATAATACATGCTTGTATCTCAACCCTTCTGATGGCGAGATAAATTTGCCATATCATTTGCGTAAATTGACTTGATCCCTGTTCTGATACGGATTTAATGAGCTGAGTTCACTTCTTTGCATTTTTTCTTTGCAAATCTTAAGGCACACTCGTAGGATAGGGTTTTTGGTTTAGTTTTTTTTATGAAGGATTTTTTGTATTTATAATTTTTCGTTTGTATTAGAACAACAATGAATGAATGAAGCAAGATCGAGTGAGAGGCAGGGAAAGATCTCGGTTGACCCTTGAAAATATAGTATTGATGATATTGGAGGAAGGTGCAAAAGTACGTAAAATTACGAGGACCCCGCGACGGACATGTATGACGAGGTTGATGCGGATAGAAATGAAGAAAAACCAGGCAAGTGCGAGTCGGGCTCGCCCACTGAGTTCCGTAAAAAATTGGAGGTCTTGAGCTTTTTCTGACATTCAGGGTTAGCTTAGCCCTTTCATCTGATTCCTCACATAACTAGCGGCTTTAAAACTAAATTTTGTCCCCTATTTAAGGCTTTACTTTTAAAGATTTAACCACAAATGTATAGTTTTCAGATTTTTTTCCTGAAGTAGAACTACCTGTAGATGCTACCTGCCAAATTTCATAATTCTAGGTTAACTGGAAATATCCTATGAACTTTGATTCCCTTGATAGTGTCGATACGCGTTTTTTGCGTTATATAAACGGCCATATCTTTCTTTTAAGTAAATGTAGATTTTTTTCAGGAAATGGGGCCGTAAATATGAGAATATAGTTTGAATTTCAAATCGATATCTCCAAGCGTTCCTGAAATAAAGACTCTTGACAGACAGACAGCCAGACGGACAACAAAGTGATCTTATAAGGATTCCTTTTTCCTTAAAAGATATGGAACCCTAGCAAAGCGCAACTTCTCCGATTTTCCTGCATAGCAGGGCGCTTATCTCCCAAAGGGAACCTTGAGTTAAATCACAGCGTTCCCAATTTCTAGTAAATTTTTGACGCCACACTTCGTCTACTATAGAGGCAAATGAAAATATATTGAATAAAATCATAACTGTCGCGTTTTGCCACTTTCTTTCTTAAAATCTTTTCTTAACTTAGCTTCACGCTGTTTCCCTACAGGGGTAGTCAGAGAGAACGGAGCGCCGAACTCTATATGCTTTTTACGAACTCAACACAACGCTTCACGCTGTATCCCGCACACAGCAGGGAAGGCAGAGGGAACCTAGTGTTAAGACACTCCATTGCCCCATTCCGCCGAAGTCTGGAGGCATTGCGTGTTGAGTGACGTAACGTTGAAAATATAAATGTAAATAAATATTTCATTTCCTCGAGTGGGGATCGAACCCACAACCAGTCGATTTTACAGTCACACGTTGTGCCCCTGCGCCACGACTGGCCTCTAAAAAAGAATATTTAATATTATATAAATAGTTATGTTCAGCTCAGGCTAGGTACTATGTAAAATATTCGTTACAATGTATTTCAATGTCGAAAGCGCATATTTCCCTAAAGTTTATCATAATTTTGTAAATTTCCAACGAATTTCATCCAACATTGTTTATAGTGAAGTCGGACATTGCTTGCGATGTTTATGAAGCTTGTGGTCTCGTGGACGTAACTAATTCTAATTTATTACTTTAACTAGTTAAGTAATTTATTACTTAAAGTAATGAAATTTAATAAAAAAACTGGTGAAGCCTATCGTGGCACAGAGGCAAGACTGTACGTGGCAGGTTGTGGGTTCGGTTCCCATTCGAAGAAATGAAATGTTTAATATTTTCATTTTCTGTCTCAGGTAACTAGGTAAATTGCAGTGTTGATGTCCGCCGTCTAATACGCAATGTCTTGAGAATTCTAAAAAAAAAGTAGATTAAGTCAAAGAGTCAATCTCACACTGAGGGTTCCGTAGAAAATCATGATTGTAGGTTAACGGGATCGTATGATCTTATTTTGTACAAAATGAACTTTAAATAAAAGTTTGTAATGATTTTTTTTTCTATAATTGACTTATAAACTTCCATCTTTTATTAGATACTTTCATTTGTTGGTATTATAAGTTTCCACTTATTGCTTAATTTCATTATTATAGGTCTACGGTAAAATTTTTTTGGTCCCTATAGGTGGCGAATTACAAACAAAATTAGTGCATATAATAAAAATGCAAAAAACTACGACTACTACCGCAAAAACCTAAGCTCTTTAGCCTAATTTTCTGCTCTAAGGGATCATAAACCTGAAGGTTTCATATTAATTTCGGCATGATACCTCTAGCTGATCTTGAGACAAAAGATCAAAGGACAGACGGACAAAAAGTGATCATACAAGGGTACAGGGGAACCCTAAAAGGGTACAGGGCACTCAATGAACAATGAATTGGTTTATATATGTAAATAAAAAAAACATATTTTTTTTTATAAGTTAGATGCAAGAAATAAAAAAAATATTGGAAAATTAATTCACAATAACATTCTTGCATCAGCGAGTTTTGTTGATGTCTATGATGTGATAATGAGAAGCAATAATTTTTGATGACATCGTATATTCGGTTTGGGGGGGCCATTGTAGTGTAGTAGTAACATTTTATAGGGGGGAGGTGCTTTATTGTTATGGATACTGATTTTATATCCTTATAGATATAAACTTTGTAATAATCTACTTTTATTGAGTATTTAAAAAGAATTGTCCTTGTTTTTTTTTACTACATTCTTTCACATTTTTTAGCTTAATTACTTAACGTAATGTCCTTATAATATACTAAGCAGTATATTATAAGGGCATTACGTTAAGTAAAAAACTGAAATACAGGCTTTGTGGGTTAATTTTCCCAAAAGTTAATTAAATACTAATTAATTTTATTAATATATATAGATACAAAGTGTCATAATTACAAATCGAGTTAATACACGTGATTGGGAACGTAGTGTTTTAACACTAGGTTTCCTCTACCTACCCTGCTATGTGCGAGATTTGATTTTATTTTGAGTTAATTCAAGTGTATTAAAAAAAAACGGAAAATAGAGTCTTGACACTAAATTATTTCTTAATATCTGCCAGAACCACACACCTTTGTACCGAACTATTAATTAACCTCTATAGACGTCCAGTCCAGTTCAGTTATTCAATTACAGCGTTTCGAGTGCCAGTTCAGATTTTATTGATGTTTCTGAGGACGTGTAATCAGCTGACCGCGTGACAGCGTCTGTCATTTACTATGATAGAATGCATATTGTATACAGTCTGTTGACGTGATATTGATATACCTGTTAATCTGATACTCTTGTGGATTGCCTGCAACAATATTAATAATTGGAAACTAGGCAAAGGCCAGTTGTGCCACAGGTGCGTGTGATAATAAACGCGACAGGTTGTCGTTCGATTCTCGTTCGAGGAAAGAAAATATTTAGTATTTACATTCCTATAAGGCAAAGCGCTGTGTTGAATTCTGCCATTCAACATGCAATGATTCCAGAATTCAGCTGAAAGTAGGGAACGAAAGTGAACAAGGTGTTCAGGTTCCCTCTGCCTACCCTGCTGTGCATGTGCAGGATACAGCGTGAAACTAAAAAAGGAACCAACATGATATAATATTATTAATTCTACTTTTTTAATCTATCAACTCAGGTTTCAAGCGCGTTAAGCATTTATAATCTCAATATAAAAGCTTGAGGATCTCGTTATAGTCCTTTTCTTCTATATACCGAGTCATTGGGCCGTGGGTGCACCTGGGAACCCGCTCTGTTATATTTTTAGTATCTTTTGTCTGTGATTATATGCGTGAAATTGTGACAGAATAGTTTCTATAGAATTTAAGTTAACCTAAAGCTGTCGTTTAGATTATGTAACGTTGAACAAAAGAGATGACTATCAGGGCACAGTTTTGCAATTTTTAAATGAATATGTGATAGTTGTGATGAACGGTTATATTTTTTTTTTTGCGGAGGCGGAGGGAACCTGGAAACCTAGTTCTAAGGCACACCGTTCCCATTAATGCACTTCCCTTCTCTATATATTATGGAAAATATGGCAGATCTTATAAGACAAAAACTGTTGTTTTTATTCATATCTCAACGCACAAGTCAGTAGAGAAAATCATATTTTAATACTGAATATAAATCTCCACAATAAAGCAGACGGTGTGAGCTAGACAGAGACTCGATTTCCATGGAAATGCTTAATTATTGGGTTAGTATGTCGATGTTACATATTTATGATGTAAATGGTACTTAAAAATTTTAACAATATATCGTATAGTACTCATGCTTAAATTTTCACTTTGAAATAAGAAAATATTATATAATCCTTTTTTAACACCAATTTTAAGTTAAGACACTCCGTTCCTTAATTTCTGGAGGCATTGCGTGTTGAGTGGCGGAACTCAACGCCGCTCTTTCCCCTCGACACCAGAGCGAAGAAATAAAAATATAAATGTAAATAAATATTTCATCTCCTCGAGTGGGGATCGAACCCACAACCAGTCGATTTACAGGCACACTTTGTGCCCCTGCGCCACGACTGGCTTCAATATTACTTACTTTATAAAATTCAGTATTGTTTAATTTTACCAACTAAATTAATCAACTTTGAATGCAAATAGCATTAGATAATTAAAAACTTATCTGCTTATAGAGATTGATCTACTAGAATCCAAATACATGAGGCCTATATATATGAGGCCAGTCGTGGCGCAGGGGCACAAATTGTGACTGTAAGCGTGACTGGTTGTGGATTCGATCCCCACTCGAGGAAATTAAATATTTACATAATTTATATTTCCATTTCTTCGCTCTTACGACTTAACGAAGACTTTTAATATCAATAACATATTTACTATTGTTTCTTTTAAGGTTCTGTACCTTTTAAATCACTTTGTTGTCCGTCCGCCCTGTCTGTCTATCAAGAGCCTTTATCTCAGGAACGCTTGAAGATATCGTATTAAAATTCAAACCATATACTCAGCTATACGGTCCCTTGATTTTCTGACAGAATCGTATTTCTACAATTATTTAAAAAAATATATTATTTAAAAATGCATATTTCGACAGTATAAAGAAAATCAAAATTAAAAGAGTACTTTTGGTTGACCTAGAATTATGAAATTTGGCAGCTAGCATTTACAGCTAGTACTAGTTCAGTAAAAAATGTGAAAACTAGGGCCGCTAGTTCAGGTGAGGTATGAGATGAAAGGGCCCTGGCTAAGCTAAGTTTGGATTTTAGAAAAAATCGAATTCTTAACACTGCCCTTAGATAGTGGCGTAAAATAATAAACGGAGTATCTTAACACTAGGTTCCCTCTGCTTATCCTGTCACAAGCAGGATATAGCGTGAAAATAAAAAAAAAACATTAAAAAAAACAAGACAATTGATTTTGCACTCCCATATACGAAGACTTCTGACATCAAGTACCTAAAACTATTTCTATTAATTTTTGCGAACAACTTTAGTTTTCTTAACAAAAATATCTGCTTCGAATGCGTCTGACACATGTTCCTAATCTCGCCGTCTGCACCATGCGACTAGACTTCGGCAACGTGACCTGCAAGTACTTTTTGAGCTTTTAAACGATCCTTATATTATATACAGTACTTATATACAGTAGCGACCTGAACGCGACTTTGCAAAAATTATACAAAATCTTTAAATAAATTGATACGAATTAGTTATTCTTATGTAATAGCTGTATTATTGTAAAGTTTAATTTAAATCCGTTCATTTTGAATGAAAATGATAAAATTAGTGTTAAGACACTCCATTCTCTACTTTCCGACCAATTTTCAAGACGTTGCGTGTTGCGGAACTCCACGCCGGGCTCTGTCTTATTACCAGAGCTACAAAATGAAGACAACTCATTCCAAATGGAGAATGAACCCACAACCATCGCATTTGCTACCAGATGCTGCCCCACTATATTACTATACGAAATTGAACATTTCTTAATCCGTTTAAGGACAGCATTCCTAAGTTTATCTAGCTGAAGCCATTCCGCAGTTTCACTAGAAATCCCATTAAATTGTTAGCACAGATCGTTTGTAAACTTGCTGAAATTTCTAGGAATATAGTATATTTATAGGTAATATTTATGGACTTTTTTTTGTATTATTGTTAAAATGAGCGTTTCGTCTCATAATGGAACAGGATCTGAATGGAAACGCGATGGCAGTGGGTTCAATTACCACTTCGGGGAATCTATTAAATTCTGGAAAAAACAAGATGTTGAGGGTTCCGTACCAATTATATGATTGTAGATAATCGGGAAGAAGAAATTTTAATATAATATAAGACAAGTTTAAATTTGTGGGCTTTGTATAAAATTAACTTTGTAGTAAATTAACTTATATTTACTTACTTTGTGATAAAATATAGATACTCAGTATTTTCCCTTTATTTGTATTATATATTCTCATTTCTTTTTAAATTTCCTAACTCTAGTTCAAGTTATATAGATTCATACAATATGCAGCAAAAAAGAAGCATAAACGATAACAGCTTTTGTTTACGTTGACTTAGATTTACATATAACTTTTCCTGTGCTCTAAGAGGACCCGAGAGGACTGTAGAAGCGACCGTAGAGACCTGTACTTTAATTTCAGTTTGATACATCCACCAGTTTTTAAGAAAAAGGTTCTTTACAGATATACAGACGTACAACAAATTGATAATATACAGAGTGTTTTTGTTTTAACTACTCTACAGGTTTAACTACTCTATAAAAGCCTATTATTTTTTTTTGTTTTGTGCATATAGGCTATAAATTCCCCCTTTTTACAGATCTCAAAAAATTAAGTATATGAGTACAAATATAAATCACAATTTATCATAATTATCTTCTAATCCGGATATTCTAAAACAATTTTCTTCTCCATTCTCCACATTGAAAAGCTCACAAAGCAGCCGTGAACGAATCTTGGCCCCTTGTTCTTGCATAATACGTTATTGTGTTTCTTTATTCTGTTTGCTGTGCGCTTGCTTCAAAGGTTATTGTCTAGAAACTGTCTAGGTCTGGCCTTTGTTTTGGTGTAACATTTTTGAATTAAAAGATTTTCTTAGTGTATGGTCTGTTTCTTTTTTTAGTTCTTTTTTCTTTGGTTGTATTGAAAGAAAATAGCTTGGATAGCGAAAGCACGGCGTTGAGCTCTTTCTCAATATGCGATGTATCGTATGTGGGTTGATACGTAAGGGAGCGGAGGTTTTGACGCTAGGTTCCCTGTACCTACTACTACGTACCTACTACTTAACAGTACAGAATTCAATGTAAAATTTAATATTTCCTTTAGCTTCACACTGTTTCCCACACACAGCAACATAGTGAGAACCTAGTGTTAAGACATTCCGTTCCCCATTTTCCGCTTAAGACATTTCAAGATATTTCAAGACATCTTTCATCTTTCACTTTCACTTCTGAAGACATTTCAAGTTGAGTGGCGAAATTTAACATTGCGCTTTTCGTCAGCACCAGCGTAGAAATGAAAATATTAAATATTTATTTTTTTCGAATGGGAATCGAACCCACAATGCGTACACAGTTACAATCTTGTGCCTCTGCGCCACGACTGGCCTCTATAAATAATAAATTTTAATTCGACCATTTAACTAGCTAAAATCTTGTATTCACTTGAAAGATGCATCCCTTTAAAATGTTGATAGGTTCTTATGTAGGTTTGTATAAGTACCTAATACTAGGCCAACCTCTTATTCTTAGACTTTTGTTATAAAGAAGAGTCGTGTCAATCAATATCTTGCCGCATAATATGTTTTTCTAGGTTTTATTTTGCATAATCTTTTATTATTAAGTGCTTAGTTAAAATAGAATTTGAGGCCAACGTGGGAATGGGGCAGAAGCGACTGCAACCGCGTGAAATACTTAATATGTTTTTTTTTGCTCTGGTGACTCATTTCAATACTTAATGCCTACTGAATTGGGTGGAGAGTGGAGCGGAGAGTGTCTTAATAGTAGGCTTTCTCTATCTACTCTGGTACATGCGGAGTACAGAGAGAAGCTGAAAAGCAAAAGAAAAAACAAATTAAAGAAAATAAGACAAAATCGGTTGCATTAGAACCGTTGAATGCTATTCCAGAACGTCTTTCAATATAAGAATTTACAGCTACTACCATATTTCTATAATAATATTGTAGGTACATTTAAAAAAAACACCTTGTGTTGAGTCGCGGAACTTATGTGTGGTCAGTGGCCACCATGAATTACCAGAACAACCAGAATAACCAGAACTTGGCGGAAAGAGGGGAACGGAGTGTCTTAACACTAGGTTCCCTCTACATACCTTGCTGTGTGCGAGATACAGCGTGAAGTTGATTTATTTTATTTTTGCATATACTACTCCAGAATCATCTTTTTTTATAATACATAAATAATCTCAACACCAAATATAAACAAAACTAAGATTTCGCGTCTACGTTATAGAGCCGTGGAAGGCTGTTGGCTCGCTGCCAGCCTGGTAATATAAGATATATGCCTTTTCACTATGTATACAAACTAGAGAGTAGATAAATATGTCCGTGCCACTATAGATTATATGACATTTAATATTTTAGTATTTCATCCGCTCTATAAAAGATATTTTTTGAGAAAAAGGTGTCGAGGCAAAGCGCGGCGTTGAATTCTGCCACTTAACACGCAAATGTCTCCAGAATTCGGCACAATGTGGGGAACGGAGCGTCTTAACATTAGGTTCCCTCTGCCCTGCTGTATGTGGGATACAGCGTGAAGCTGATTTTTTTTTTGAGAAAATGTAATCGGAAATTTCTGGGCTCATTCTGAAGATATTTGGTGGTAGTTGGCGGAACTCGACACCGCATTTTGTTGAGTATCATAAATACTATAGATATCTATAACTTTAATTTATGACGGACACGAATTATTAAGGACAGAAAGTGTGACTGTAAAGTGCGACAGGTTGTGGGTTCAATTTCCGGGAAGGAATGGAAATTAAATATTTTTTGCTATTTTCATTTCTTCGCGCTGGTGTTGAGGAAAAGCATGGTGTTGTGTTCCGTCACTCAACACGCAATGTCTCCAGAATTCAAAGGAAAATGGGGAGTGTCCTAACACTGGGTTCTCTCTGCCTACCCTGCTCTGTGCGGGATACAGCGTGAAGCCAAAAGAATATTTATAGAACCCACCACTAATATGTTTAATTAATTACTTTCGATTTGCGTTGATCACCGCTACCAGTCCATATATATACGTACCTACGTACGTAGCATGCTAAACATTGTCAGTTAAACTGAAAATTGTCATTTGAATCTCGCTGTCTATAGATTAATTACGAAATTGCTGAGGTTTCGAAATAGGTATAGATATTTTGATAATAGATATTTTGTTGTGATATATAGTGTGTTGTGAAACTAATTCACGTTGTATCTCGCATTGGCAGAGAACGTAGTGATAACGCACTCTGTGTATTATTTTAGTCAGTTGTTCTTCAGTCAATCTTCTTTTTAGGGTTCCCTATCCTTTTAAGGAAAAATGGAATCCTTATAAGATCACTTTCTTGTCCGTCTATCTTTGTGTCTGTCAAGAGCTTTTATATTTGGAACGCTTGCAGATATTGAGTTAAATTTTAAACTATTTACTCAGATCTACGACTCCGTGATTTCCTAAAAAAACTGTATGTCTACATTTACGTAAAAGATAGATATGGCCGTTTATATCGTAAAGAAACGCGTGTTTCGATACTATTTAGGAAATCAAAATTAATAGGGTACTTCAGTTTGACCTAGAATTCTATACATTTGTTGTATAACCCTGAAAAATAATATTTATATTAAAAGGGAGACAAAATTTGGTATTAAATCATATATTATAGTATCAGATGAAAAGGGGAATCCCTCGGTGGGCGAGCTTGATTCGCGTTTGCCCGGATTTTTTAGCTTCAAGCTGCATCTCGCACATACCATGGTAGGAAGAGGGAACGTGGGATCCTAGTATTAAGACACTGCGTTCCCATTAAAACACTTCCGTTCCCCACTTACCGACGAATTCTGGAGGAATAATGTGTCGAATGGCGGAACGCTGCTCGTTGTCTCGACATCAGAGTGATTGAAATGGAAATATTAAATATTTAATTTTCATGAACGGAAATCGAAGCCACAACCTGTCGCGTTTACAGTCACACTTTGTGCCCCTGCGCCACGACTGGCCTCAGCCTTAATTTAATTCCAATACGCCGCAAACCGTGAGATCGATTGTGACCCACGTGCTACGTTCCCACGAGACATTAACAACTCAAACACTCTTTGAAAGTTTCTACGAATTGTTGATTGATATTGACCTAGAAGCTAGAATTTGTGTTTCATTTTAGAGATATTTACTTCAATAATTATTGTAATTTGTGGACACGCAATGGAATGGAGGACAGATGGAGGATGTATGGCTGGTTTTTTTTTCAATGTTAATATATAAGCGTCTATCTCCACCTTAAGGGCCGAAAACATTCCTGTAGCTCCTCTGTTGTTGCACGGGGTCGTGGGCGGCGGTAGTCACTTACCATCAGGTGACACGAACGCTCGCTTGCCTTGTCGTTTTCCATAAAAAAAAATGTACATCCATACCTATATTATAAATTCGAAAGTAACTCTGTCTGTCTGTCTGTCTGTCTGTCTGTCTGTCTGTCTGTCTTTTACGCAATCAGGGCCAAACCGCTAATTCAATTGTGATAAAATACTCATAAAGAGATACTTAAGGGTCTTCGGATGAACATAGGTTACTTTTTTTTCTCATATTTGTAATATTGTCGATATATACTAATATATTAAAATACTTTTTAGTTTGACAGGCAATTTATTCCGCCATGTTAATAACAACCGACCGTTGCTAAGCAACGGCTTGCAAAGTTTGTTTGTTATAAGAAAACGTCACCCAAAATGAGCTTAACGCATACATGGCGGGCGCCGACTCAACCTTATGAGATACATAAAAACAATGTTTTACAAAAATATTGTTCTTTAATGTTTAAAAAAGTCCGCGGTACATATACCATGTTTATCTCTGAAGGTTGAGCAAAAGTAACCATTTTAATTAATTTACTTTATATTTATCGGGTTTTTGTTGTATGTATTTTCTATAATTTGATATTGATCCTTATGAAAATGAATATAATAGTTTTAGCATTTCATCGAGATTGTAATTATAGTTCACTGTATAACATTCTAACAAATAATTAAGGAGATGTCACTGATTCGAAATGACCTAGCCTACGAGCGGCATAGTATGACCGACGCGAACGGGCAGATGACTTTGACAGTTTTGTAAATTTTCATACATTTTCGAACTACTGTGAATTTTTATGTAATTATAATTAATTTATACTTTTCTTTGGTTATTCGCTTATTCGAGTAGTACATTAGTTAGATTTTCATAAATTTCTTGGTGTGGTGTAAGTTGCGGCCCTGCGCGGCATCGGCATAATATTATTTAAGTATTTATTATTTAAGGACAGAATTGTTGGTTATTTCATCTCGGTTGGATGGTTATCTATACCGTTGTTATACACTTAATAAATTAGAGTTTTAGTTTTTTGGGATTTTATTTGATATTACTCGCAAAACTTATCATATTTAATGTAGAAAGGACTTTAGTTATTTCATATAGTATCTATGTACGCGCGCAAGGAAAACGTGTAAAAAGATTTTTCCCGGGTAAATCAGTAAAATCGATCACTGAAAGTCCAATAAAAATCAGTTCAGTTATTCTGGACATTAGCTCGGGGAAATAGAAAGACAGACAGAGACAAAAAATATAATATTTTTTTATTGTATTTGAGTATTATGTAAATAGCCACATGCACTTGCTAAAAAATAGCAACACATTAATTTTAATTCTTTTAAATATTTATATCACTTTGATCCTAGAGGCCGGACGTGGCGCAGCGGCACGAGGTTTGACTGTAAAACCGACTGGTTGTGGGTTCGATTCCCACTCGAGGAGATGAAATATTTATTTACATTTATATTTTCATTTCCTCGCTCTGGTGTCGAGGCTAAGCGCGGCGTTGAGTTCTGCCACACAACACGCAATGCCTCCAGAACTCGGCAGAAAGTGGGGAACGGAGTGTCTTAACACTAGGTTCCCTCTGTCTACCCTGCTGTGTGCGGGATACAGCGTGAAGCTGATTTATTTTTATTTATTTTGATGATATTATATGTAGCTGGTTTTGTTTAGTTTTTTTATTAATATTTTAATATGATTACTTTTACTTATAATTTTTTTCATTTAAATTAGTTACATATTTTCAAAAACAATTTCATAAATATATCTAATAAGCATTCGTATAGTTCAAGCAGGCGAAGCCGCGTCCGGGTCCGCTAGTATATATATATATATATATATAGTTATATATATATATATATATATATATATATATATATA
>JAATLQ010033039.1:0-16338 GCA_013421005.1 Heliconius erato x Heliconius himera | reverse complement strand
GATATCTAATGAATTAAATAAAGTATCTTTGAACTAAAAAAATGTTTCCAGATAATGACATCGAGCTCGTCTTATCAATGTAATTTACGAACGGTTTTACGTCCTATTGTTTCGAGTTTTATGTATTATTTTTATGTTTTTACAGTAAAAGATAATAAATTATTTATAAATAATAGCTAATTATTCGCATGACTTTGTTCTCAGTTGCACTTATTGATAACAATATTTTCATTATTTTTTAATTTCACTACAAAACGCGACAATGTGGTTTTTTATTGTTTTTTTTTATATCCGCTCTGGTAACGAATTCCACACTAAACACACAATACCTAGAGAATTCAGATTTCAGAACGGAGTGCCTTAACAGTAGGTTCCCTGATTCTGAAATTAAAAATTAAATTAAATTAGGTTCACGCTGTATCCCGCACACAGCAGGGTAGGCAGAGAGAACCTAGTGTTAAGACACTCCGTTCCCCACTTACTGCCGGATTTTGTAGGCATTGCGTGTTGAGTGGCAGAACTCAACGCCGCGCTTTGCCTCTACACCAGAGCGAAGAAATGGAAATATAAATTTAAGTAAATATTTCATCTCTTCGAGTTGGGATCGAACCCATAACAAGTTGGTTTTACAGTCACACTTTGTGCGCTTGCGCCACGACTGGCCTCAATTGTTATTTATTTATTTTATTATTCATATCCAAAGTACATACTCTTACATTCTGTTCTAACATATATTAGCTCAACTATATAAAGAGTATTTACTTAATCTCCGTGCGCAAATCTTCGTAAATTTCTACAAATTATACATACAAAATCTCTTATAGTAGGTATTTGCGTCCTATTAGTTTTAAAACCACGTATTGTTATCAAGTAATAAAAATAAAGAAAAATAAATCTTACTACAATAATTTATGACTGAATTTGTTCATTTTACGTGATAAAATACATAACAAATTATAAATGACGAACCCAATGAATAAGCTTGCACAGCTCACCTATATATATGTCTGGTAATACTTCGAAATCCTCATTCTAGATTTGACTGAATCACTAGTCTCGTATACAAAGCAATACAAAGCAGTGTTAATAATGAGAATATTCAGTTGCATTGTCCTGCTCGTCGCGATCGCTATGGCCAGCGCTGATAAGCCACACTACGATATCAAGGACGCCCCGGTATTGTTCGAGAAATTTGTAAAAGAGTACAACAAACACTACAAGAGTGAAGCTGATAGGAAGGAGCACTATGACGCTTTCGTGAAGTCCTTACATCAAATTAACGAATCTAATGCCAAAAGTGGCACTGCTACTTTCGATATAAACCAGTTCGCCGATTATACACCTGAACAATTGGAAAAAATGAAAGGCCTTGCACGTGCGTTTTAATAGTAGTTTCATAAGTATACTGAAAATGTCTCGTTAAATTTTATAGTCCATCTATCAATACAGATTCCGTCGTATCGTAAAATGAAGAGTGCAAGAGCTAATTATTTCATTGCATTTTGCAAAATCGCAAAAAAAACTATACTTTTATTTAGATTTTTGTACTTTTTTTGTTTTGTTTTTCTATCGGTGATATTATTATCTACTACTTAGTAAAAGTGAAAAGAATGATATTTTATTACATAAATTTACGCTGTATCCCGCACGCAGCAGAGTTGTCGGTTTCGAGCACTGTTCAAGTGGGAATCGAACCAACAACCTCGCGTTTAGTGTTACACTTTGTGCCCCAGCGCCGAGTCTGGCCTCGCTTAGCTAATATATCACTATAATATATTGAGTTTTAGAAAAAAAACTAGGTTATTTTCATTTTCTTGCCAAACCCAGAAAATGAAAATAATCTGATTTCCTCTTAAATCGTTCTTAACAATAAAATGTCAGATATTATAATAAAATTAATGTAAATATGAGTTGATATTAAACGAAGACTCAAAGAACTTAGTAAAGTATTTCAACGTGAATATTTCTTAATTAGATTTCATTTTCTTTCCAGGGCACTAAGTTCCAGAAAATCCTGACTAGAGACCTGACCTGACCGATATTTGTGTATTTAGGACTATGTACTCTTAATAAATTCTATTAATAATGTCTTCCTATTTCTATAATATTATAAAATAAAGTCGCCCTCCTCCTCTGTCTGTGCCTTTCTAAGTCTTCTTCTCCTAAACTACCCAACGGATTTTGATGCGGTTTTCAACATTAGGTAGAGTATTTATCACGGAAGGTTTATATAACATTTATCAAATGTACATTTTTAAGTAATTTGACATACATACGAAAAATTTGTATAAAGTCTTATCCGTTGGGACACTTTCGTAAATTCGCTGCTTTAATGGTAAATATTACATGAAAACAGGTTTTGTTCCTCTTAACAATATCTACAAAAAAGTCGACGACAGCATATTCGTATCTTTTAACGTTTAGTGAGCATATTTCTGTCTAAAAATAGTAATTTGAATATATATTTTTATTGTGAGAGATGTTTGTCCATAATAATATTAATCCTTTTAAGCCATTTATTATTTTTCTACATTAAACGAAGATAAAATTTGTTGTTTGCAATATTTCGAAATTACAAATACTTTTAGAGCAAAACAAATTTAATTATTGACACATCACGCCGGCTATAAACAGTTATATCGGCTCATGTTTTATTTATCCCTTATTCTCGGGATATAAATAAGTACTCATATATTGCTTACCTTGGCCATTTAATGTAGATCAAAATGTCCTTTACTGTTTTTCATTTTAACAAGTACTTTAGAAGATTAGTAGCACAGATTTGAAATTACGTACTAAAAAATCCTTGCTGTAAAACGGCTCGACGCCCGTCACGCATCCCATGCGCCCCGCGATGTTTTGTTTTTAAAAGTGGATCCGCCGGACTTGCCTGGCTTCTTTCCTGACCTACTGTCGAACTGGCTGGCAAAGAAGAAGCTCGCCCTCAACGCCGTCAAGACACAGGCAATTATATTCTTCGCAGAGCCTGCAGGGCCAGCAGGTCTCCCGGAGCAGCAGAGCGACCTACCTGAAAGTCGTTATTGAGAGAAGACTATCGATCGATCGATGACAGAGTAGTTCACGTCTACCCCTAAAAACGAATCTATCGCTCTACCAGGCGTAGGTCAGGCCTCATCTCACCTATGCCAGTACCAATCAACGAGGAATCCTGCAGGTGGTCAAAACCTCACCCTCCAGCGAGTGTGGCCAAGGCACCATATTACGTGAAGAACACCACGCTTCACCAGAACCTAAAAATAGAAATCCTAGAAGTACACATCGGCCGTCTCGCATCCAACGCGTTCTACCGTGCTAATGTATCGTGTCATCTGTACCTAAGGAACATCACCCAGCGGCTATCCTGGCCGCCAGAGGTCAGAAGTCGTCTTTTGAGTGACTTTCTATTTTCCCCTGAATCCGACTACTGAGTAGTCACCTCAGTCGCTGGTCGCTTAAGCTGGGCTTCCTTCAGGAAACTGAGGGTCTCAACTGGCTGAGCTGAGCGCCTAGGTGGCATTTAAATCATTCTTCCAATACCCCTCTTCCGCATCCTTCTTCCTGTGTCTACTCTAGGGCAAATACAGATCCCTAGGACCAAAGAGCGACGCACCCATATTGATGAGTGCCGCTTGAGACCACGGCTAGAAGGCTAGCGCACTGATGCCGTTCTTCAGCGCCACAGGAAAGGAGCTGGACGAGATAATGTACCTGGCTAGCAAAGCAGGTAGAAGCGATTGCACGTATTTTGGAGCTCTCCAAATAATTATAATGTATTATTTCAGCGCAACATAGTTGGTTACATATTTCGTTTAAATATTTTTGGCTAAGAGAATAGTAGGTAATCTGTAGTTTATAATTTGTTTCATTTAAGTATTCTGTTGTTTGTGGCCTTTGTTTAAGTATTTATAGATAAGTTGTTTTTTTTATGACAAAAATTGAATATCCTTATGGGGCCTACGAAAATGCAACCCTAAAGTTTTAATAACTTTCACATTAGTAATCTTTAAGTAGGAGCAAACATACATTATATATTAAAACAGGAATGTAATTCAGTATATTAAGTAAATAAATCAGTATTTTAAGCAGGTGCAGCCGCGAGTGCGTCGCTAGTATTATATAAAGACATAATATTTTTTTCATTTATAATATTCAAAAAAATATGTTACATTAGAAAAATTTTTTTAGTTGAACCTACTATTATGATTTATAAAATTGTACAACTTAACTGCACTATGGTTGTGGGTTCGATCCCAACTCGAGGAAATTAAATATTTACATTTTCATTTCGTCGCTCTGGTACTGTGTCAAAGGGCGGCGTCGAGTTCCGCCACTTAACACACAATGCCTCCAGAATTAAGTAAATTGATATATGCGATGTACAGTTGAAAATCTAACTCTAACTCGCTAAAAACTATTGCCACGAACCACAAATTGAGAATTATAAAATTCAGTATTTTTTCACGAACTAAATAATAACTTAACGAATTCTCGCTAAAATAATGCCATGATTGATAAAAAATATATAAACATTTTAATGATTCATCTTGTTTATCAGCTTGTGAAATGTATACGCAAAATGATCTGTTTCCAAAGCTCTGAAATATCATCTCCTCCATGATTTATTACCAATACCGACATTGACACGCAATCGGTAAAAAAATCTGTTTTGTAATGAATGTAACATAAATCAATGAATATTAATCACATGCATGACAAACTCAAAATGAACGGGCCGGCTTGCAAAATTTCTGCGTGTTCATTTAGTTGCCACTCGAGGAAGTCGAGGCAAAGCGCAACGTTGAGTTCCGCCACTCAGCATGGCGTGCCTCCAGAATTCGGCGGAAAATGGGCAACGGAGTGTCTTAACACTAGGTTCCCTCTGCCTAATTTGCTGTGTGCGAGATACAGCGGGAATTAGATTTTTTAAATTTATTTATGTATCTATGCTATGTTTATTTTGGTTATTTTTTCAATCAAATATGTGTAATAAATAAGTAATAGAGAAAGCTAACTTAAAATTTACCTAGTATAAGATAAAGAAAATTAAGTTTAAATGCTATTTTGGTTAGGTAGAACACACAAGGTGGATGTGAGATTAAAAATAATACTTATAATAATACTTTCTAAATCGCTTAAGAAAATAATTCTTAAGCGATTTAGAAAATAAAATAAAATATATATATCTACATTATATTCATAATACAGTTCTACGATTTGTGCAATCAAATCCCAATTCCATTTCTATTCAAAAAAGCACGGCCTAAAAATATACTGTTACTCAGTATATAAGCCATAATCTCAATATTGTCAATAAGGAAAAGATACTTTGACGGTTATAGAAATCGTAAAAAACAAAACTTTTATGATGCCACCAATCTATATATGTGAAAAGTTATGGCATCTATCCAATCGATTGAGCTGCTATCAGATGAAAGCTGTAGCCGATGAAAACGCACTTGATGCTCTTTTGAAACAAAAGCATAAATAAATTTTAAATCTTCATCTTTTTATAGTACATAAGTATAATTTAATTGATTTAATAAAAAAAAATGATTTTGAAGATAATAAACATCAAAAGAATCACGTCGTATTTCACCAACACCAGAATCGATAATTAAATTAGTATGTACTTTAGTAGTGTCTCAAAAAATTATATTGCTTAGAGTAATCATTATTTTGTATTGGCTTTTCTATTTCTATCGCTGGGAAATTCATTTACGCGAACCGCCAAAGCACAAGGTAAATAGTGCTTTACGTTCGGGCCATACTATGGAACTCATTCGTGAATCCCAATCCTAGCCACAAAGACTCAGCGGAAACCATATTACAAGAATACGTTTACATACACGTAAGAATTTCGACGTAGCTTGGTGAGAACGTATGGCTTAGTGGTAAGAACGCTTGTACGGTTATAAGAGGCGCGCATTCAAATCGCGCTACGTTAAAGTTTTACGTACTTACGTAGCGACGAACGCCGGGTTAAGAAAACAATTCGTTTGTAAAGACGATATTTACTGAACCAGCTAGTACTTAAAATAAAACTCAGAGCGAATGCGCGCTCAAGTGACGTTTATAAACGTTTTACAAAGTGTGGTAAATTGCTGACTTCCAGAAAGCGTTATTGTAGATAAGATTTTAGTATGTGTAATGTAGTTTTTATTGGTTTTGTTAATCGATTTACCTTGTAACAGTATGTACCTTGAGTATAAGTTAAAAATAAATAAATAAATAAAACAAAATATGCATGGCAATACACATAAATAACATAGTTAATTATGAATAATACAAACTATATATTTTTAATAAGATATTATTCGAGACGAGTTCGTGTATTGTCGTCCCGAGTGTCGCGACCGTCATTCTGTATATATAGGTGGTGGTGATGCTCGGAAGGCAGCGGTCGAGTCGAACTATTAAGTACTACGATACAAATAAATGTATAATAAATATAATGTGATAATTCGAAGTCTATCATGGCACGATCTTTTAGGATCGAATTTCTTATAAAGGCAATATATGTGTAGGGGCGACACATATTGTGGATCCAAGTGATCTTTGACCAATATTATGATATTGAATGTAGCTTGACGTCGCGGAAGCTGACGTGATGGGCTTATGCGAATGCTGTTATAGCGACATTAACTATGTCGTGGCTGATGCCGTCTCGCAGTACGCTCGCGGTACGTAAGCTATGATTGTATGGCGTTCGTCGTTGACATTTTATATACCACTTCTAAGACTTGGCATACGACTAGTAGGTGTGTGGTGCTGTTATGTCGATAAAGCGATACCTTCTAATGGCATAATATAAAGTTCTTAATACTGTTACCTCTGAATCTCTAAAAGATTTTGGGTTCTTCACGATCACAACTATAAAGAGTTCTAACCACTAGACACATCACGAGCCAAGGCATTATTTATTGAATAATATTTTCAAAGGTGTTTGGGATATCAGTTACAACCTTACATAAATGCATTTAGATATGGACTTTTCGAAGCTATTGAGACTAAATTAAAAATCGGAAAATTATCGAAATAAAACAACATTTTACTTTTTCAATATGCCACTAACAAAGATGGCAGTGTACATCATGTTTTCATATAACATTACGATATTTAGGATTTGCAGCAGCAAGCATTGATTTTCAACCGTTGAGGTAAACCACAATTATAAAAAAAAATATATAGAAAAGTTTGACAATACTATTAAATTATAAGAAGGTTATCACAATCTGTATATTTAAGAGGACATATTCCGACTGAGGTAAGACGCACGCACAGCCGTAACCGCTGTGCGTAGAAACGTGAAATTTGGAAATATGTTTGTTTTCGTAATCTGGACATCTATTAAGAAGGTATTTTGAAAAATTTTAAATCTAAAGGGATGAAATAGGGGTTAAAAGTTTGTATAATTTTTTTTTAAATAAGTATCGATTTTTATTAAATTTGAAATTCAAACTCTTAAAAATATTTCATTGAACACATGTTTCATAGTTTTTTAGAATTCACTCCCTAAGGGTTCAAATAAGGGGTTGAAAGTTTATATGGAAAATTATTTAAATCGCCACCGATTTTTATAAAAAAAATAATTCAAACATTAATTCACAATATAATAGTTAATAGTGCAAATAAGCGGGCGAAGCTGAGCGCGCCCACTAGTTGATATATATAAAACCTTTATGAAAACTTTAAGGATCATAAATCAGATAAATTCCGTTTCGGAATCCCAAAAAGTTGGACTCAATCGTTACGCGGATTTAACTGATGACCAAAAGAGCATTACGAACGTTGAGCAAATTGCTAAAATCGATCCTGAATTAAAACTTCAAATGAAGGCAAAAGTGTCCAAAGTTGAATCATTATTTAATTTTATAGATTAATAACATTTAATAAAAATTGAGGCCAGTCGTGGCGCATGGAGCTCGTGGAGATGAAATATTTACTTAAATTTATATTTCCATTTCTTCGCTCTGGTATCGAGGCAAAGCGCGTCGTTGAGTTCTGCCACTTAACACGCGATTCCTTCATAATTCGGCAGAAAGTGGGGAACGGAGTGTCTTACACTAGGTTCTCTCTGCCTAACCTACTGTGTGCGAGATACAGCGTGAAGCTGATTTTTTATTTACGTATGTTAGCATATACTTAGCACTTAAATGCTTTCTAAATGATATATTTGTTTATTAAATATTAATGTTGGAAGAATCTAAAACTCCTGTAGTTGTCATATAATTTTAAACTTTCTATCTCTCTTTACATAATTTATCGACTCTACAATGGATAGTCTCTAGCAGCTGCTTATAATTGTTCAAGTAATGGCCAGGACATTGAGTCTTAGCTTGGGAATAGTTTAATGTGGTTTGTCGAAGTTGGTAAGCAGAGTGCCTGGTAGTTATATCTTTGTTCTGTGATATAATTTATTTGATATATAGCTATTTTAATAGCGTATCACACCAAAGGAAAAATAAGAAACGAAAGTTGTAAATATTATAATCGGTCCGTTTTTGATGGAACTGGTTTGTTTATCATTTTGACTACATTTCTTGAGACAGCAGCGAAAATCTAGTGAGATATAATTCCATTCTCTATTTTCTTCCCATATTAGTCACAAAAAACGATAAATATTGAAAATCTACTTGTACACATACACTTTGTAGCTCCATCACGCTGACATCTTAAGTAAAATCTTACTTTTTTGATCGTTTTTCGATCGAATCGAACCCACAATCGTCGGATTTGCAGTCGCAAAACCTGGATCTAGTAAGTTTTTTTATATACAGGATCGATCTCAATGAAATTTAACTTTAATTTTATTGCACTTTTAGCTTAAATAGGTCAAACTGGGTCTAATGGTTAGCGGCTCCCCTTTCTTGTACCTGGACTCTCGAACGAATATTGACCTTTTACCCAATAATCGGAAAGTGTTAAACCTTTTTTTTCACCATTTAACGCCAATTTAAGTCTAAGCTATTAAAATAGGCAAATATAAATATCGAAAATACTTTTGTTAATTTTTTTTCAACTTCGCGCTGTAATGCATGCCTGCATGTAGCAGGGTAGGTAGAAGAAATAAGTGGCGGTACACAACGCCGCGTTTTGAATCGAGGCCAAAGCGAAAGAAATAATATATTAAATATTTAATTTCTTCGAATGGAAATCGAACCCACAACCTGTCGTCGATTGTCGAAAATTTCGAAAAAATACGCGAACAATAAAAGCAATGGGAAAATGAAATTAAATCAAAAATAGCACAATCGATACTAGCTATTAGAAAACGGAGCTGAAACAATCTATTTTTGAAAAGAAAATTTACGAATTCTGCCACAACATTTTCTAATACAATTATTTTCTGCCTACTCAATTTTTTATGTTTATTTTTACTGACAAAAATACTCATTTTTATTTATATTAATTTTCTATTAAGATAAATTTTATAGTAGAATTCTCAAAGAAATGTTTTTGACATCTCTTAAGACTTTTTTGTTACAGCTAGAAATTTTAATATAAAGTCCGAAATTGGAACTGCTTCATTGAACTTTTAACTGTTCGAAAATCTATCTAGTTGTAAACAAACCGGGTATTGTGTCAAGTTTTAAACAAAAGCTTTTCATCTATCGTATACTTATGACTGCTTCCAGCTTCAGTCCTAACTTTGAAGCGAGTGGTTTATTTTTCATCGTTTAGAACTATTTTCTTGCCAAATATTTTATTATTTAAAATTATTGCTTTATTCTTTTTTTTTCCTTTTTTTATTGGCTTCACGCTGTATCCTGCGCACAGCAGTGTAGGCAGAGGGACCTAGTGTTAAGACACTCCGTTCCTCACTTTCTGACAATTTCTGGCGGCGGCGGAACTCAACGCCGCGTTTTCCCCTCGACACCAGAGCGAAAAAATGAAAATATAAATGTAAATAAATATTTCATCTCCTCGAGTGGGGATCGAACTCACAACCAGTCCATTTACATTTTGTACCCCTGCGCTACGACTGGCCTCAATTCTTAAAATTATAAAATGAGAGTAGTGAAAACATAATGATATAAAGCGAAAAAAACAACGATTTCACGAATATTTCAATGTCATAAATTAGCTCAGTGATTTTCCTTTTATAGGCCACAGTAATAATTAAAAACTTTTCTGCAATCTTTCTACAGGCAGGAGCCTACCATATTATTCTTTAGCCGCGTAGTACTCGTTAAGTACCAGCGACATTATCATCAGAATGTCGGCTCATTAACTCGCAAGTAAGCGTTCCTTTTCATAAATTCACTTTTTAGAAAAGAAAGCTTGCTGAAAATGTAGACATTACTGAGGTTTAAATGGAAACTTTAAGGGTTTTTTAACAGTTAAAGGAAAACTCCAATTATGTCTACTGAGTTGTAACATTTTGAAGTATCTATTCCACACTTTTTGCTTTTTTTCAGCTTCACTCTGTTTCCCGCATATAGCAGGGTAGTCAGAAGGAACCTAGAAGAATCCCCCGATTGACACAAATCCACTGCTTTTACAGTCTTTTTCATCTATATCTACCCTCTTTTACATGAGCTAACAATATTATTAATATTTCGTTACTACTATTTTTATAATAACAAATAGTATTGCGTAAATTTTATCTAAAAAGTATGAAATCCTTTAATTTGACACCCCACATGATACCATTAAAAGAGATTTTTTGTATGACATTATGCCATATAGAGGAGAAGCCACATTCAATTTAATTTTACGTCACATAGTCTATAACCAGCGGACGATCTAGATGCTTCTAACAATTACTCATTTGTCAAATTATACTAAGTAGTTTAGGAGTTATGAGGGAACAAATGAACATGTGTACATATATATAATAGTCAATATCATAATGCTCCGGTAGTCGGGTAAATATATATTCTCTAAGCTGACCCTCAACGTAATATCACCTTATATTTCTAATATAAATGGTAATGTGGCAATTTTTAAAGACTTAACGTTACCGTAAGAAGTCAGAAAGTACTTTGACACCAAATAAAAATTCTAGCTTCACAGTGAATTCTGTATGATAGTATCAAGAATTTTGTATATTTCATAACAACGATTATTCGAAATAAAAATGTATTATTTACTCTAATATATGTTAGTTAGTAATTACAAAAATGTAAAATTATGCGTGTTTGAAATAATTTTTATTATGAAAAATAATATATTGTGAATGATACTTCTATGAAAAATCAAACATTTTAGAAATTGTTTACGCTGTCAATTTTACTTTTTTATGAAATAAATGTAAATATTATAAAAAAATGCTACTATTCCAAATTCAAATTTATACATCTATTTACACGTGTTTGTGTGTTTCGTTAACCGTAATTCATTTGTTTTTTTTTCTGTTTGCGTCACTCAGTTTAATGGAAAATGGATAACTTGAAATTTCGCGTTATTGACGACTACGAGTTCCACCACCACCGTGGCGCCAGTGAAAGAAACGGCTCGAAGGGTTAATAATGTCTCGGGATATTGTGTCACAAAAGAAAACACTGGAAATTTCGACCTGCAGAGCAAGCCCCGTGGACGGCCTGAGACCCAAGTCATTATCAATGAAGAATTGAAGGCTATTCTGGAAGCGGATGCATCGCAAGCCACGTCGAAAAATTTGGCTTGTTATTATTATTTTGTCCCCTTGTTATCATTCATTACCTGTGATGAAAAGTGGACTCTCTACGATAATCGGAAGCCCTCATCCCAATGATTGGACCCTGGCAAGCCAGCCAAATCTTATGACCCAAAAAACTACTTATAAGTGTTTGGTGGACTAGTGCCGGTGCCGTTCATTACAATTTTCTCAAATATGGCCAGATGATTACAGCAGACGTCTATTGTCAGTAATTGCAAACCATGATGGAAAAGCTAGCTGTTCAACACCCAAGGCTGGTCAATTACCGAACTTCCCGGATATTGCTCCAACAGATTACCATTTTTCAAAATTTGGATAACTCTTAGCGGGGGAAAAAAAACAACTCTGAGTAGAACGGTCGGAGCAGTCGAAACTATCTTCATCAAAGATTTTATTGATTCCCGTCTGAATGTTTTTTTAGCAAAGGGCTCAATGAACTATCTATGAGATGACAAAAAAATATTTGGCTTTTTGTTTCTCTCGTACTAAAGGCCAATTTCATATGTAAAGACCTAATACTTAAGTAAATCAGATTCACGCTGTATCCCACAGCAGGTTACGCAGAGGGAACCTAGTGCTAAAACACTATGTACCTGACATTCCACCAAAATTTTCGAGGCATTGCGTGTTGAGTAGCGGACTTAACGCTGGGCTCTTACGCCACGGTGGCCTTAAGTAAATATTTCAAGTGGGAAAAGCCGAGGGGGGGGGGGGGGGGGGGGGGTGGTGGTTGTCACTAGACCTAAATATAACGACTTTCTATAAAAACAATTACAGTTGAATCGAGTTTGTCTTGTATCAGTTAATTCCATAGCATAAAGTAGGATTTAAAGTAAAGTAACTTTAGCATATAGGTCGATTAAGTAGATTTTATGTGAGCTTTCTTATATCTTCGCTATAAATAACAGCTGCGATAATACTGCCTTAAAGCACTTCTAAATGGACTTAAGAGTTGAAAAATGACTATTATTATTTCTAAATTAAATCATAAAAAACAAACTTAGGAATCATTAAAAAAATTAAAATACAAATATGCATGTTACATGTTTAAAAAAATGTTTGAAATTTGTTTTGGACAGAAGTTCTTGGAATTTATTTAGTCATTCGAAATCACGAAAAATGTTTTTTTTTTTATTTGTAACTATTTAAGTTTGATTTTCTACATATGTTTCAGTAACTACATTAACTTAGAGAGAAGAATTGTACTAACTAGAAGAATTATTATATTCAATTTATAAATTAAATTAACAACTTAAAAATAATTACCAGTAATTGCTTGTACAGGGGCACAAGCGTATGTGTGCGTGTGATATGATATGGGTTCGATCCCCACTCAAGTTAATGAAATATTTACTATTTTCATATCATCGTTTGGTACAAAAGCGCGGCATTGAATTCCACCAGTCATCACGCAATGCAACAATACAATTACTAATAATATATTACAATATGACCAAAATCTTTGAAACTATATCTCCTCGGCAATGTAAGAAGGGTTAAGAAGGGTTTCTTAAACATCTTGTTGTTCAGGTAAATCTTTTCGTTTTCATACTATGTAAAATAAATTAATCCACACTCAACTATACATTCCTATATTACTACAAAGAAAACAGAACTGAAATAAAATGGCATAACTCAAAACACAATACGTTTGTAGTGGTCCTTCAGTGTACACAAACGAACTGTTAGACCTAATATACTGAAAGGATTCAGCAATTTTCCAACCCTAGCTCGACCGTGGGGGAACAAAGGCTCTCGGCTACCACGAGTTTGATTTAGTAGATGACAACATGCATTTGAGTATTATGATGATAAATATGGTCGGACTTTACTTAGCGTACGTTCATACATCACACAACAAGCTGGAATGGCATTTATTAGTACTTTTTAGAAAATGTATAAAAATTTGAACGTACCAGGTTTTGAACCCGCGCCTTTTGAAAACCGTCCAAGCTCTGACCGCTAAGCCATACGTTCTCGTCAAGCTAAGTCAAAATTCTTATACACTTGTTATAAATTCCTCCAAGAGATCTTTACAAATTTCCGATACCCAAAGATAATTGCTTAGAATTATCATTTGGAAAGGGTGAATACAATTTTTTTTTTTAATTATTTTAAAGTATTATTTGACACTCAGGAAAGAAAAAGACTTTTTAAACACGTATACTAATCAAGCGTGTAAGAATTTCGACGAATGCAGACTTTTGGTCCATGTCTTTGAGTTTTTTTTTCAGCTACACGCTGAATCCCGCTAGGGAGGCACGGGTAGGCAGAGGCAGCTTACTGTTAAGACACTCTATTCCATACTTTTTTCGCCGATTTCTGGTGGCATTGCGTGTAGAGTGGCAAAACTCAATGTGTCTCTACACTAAAGTGAAGAAATGACAATATTAAATATTATATTTCGTCAAGTGGAAATCGGACACACAACTTGTCATGTTTATACCCACATTGACCCATGTGCTACAGCTACCACATGCTTGTGCCTCTGTGACTTCAAAATTTATAATTTTAAGTTTTAACTGACTCTAATTAATTAAGACGCACAATCAGTAGACAAACTGACATTGAGTTCGTCTCAGTTGATTGGAGTTTTAAAAACATATTTAATATATATAAGTAAGTATATAAATAACACTTCATATAAATATCTTCACTACAGACGTTTCAGAGATACAAAACACATTAAGTACACCTAAATTTACAATTCTTAAATACAAATAAATCAGCTTCACGCTGTATCCCGCACACAGCAGGGTAGGCAAAGGGAACCTAGTGTTAAGACACTCCGTTCCCCACTTTCTGCCGGCAATTGTAGAGGAATTGTAGAGGCATTGCGTGTTGAGTGGCGGAACTTAACGCCGCGCTTTGCCTCGACACCAGAGCGAATGAATGGAAATATAATTTTAAGTAAATATTTCGTCTCCTCGAATGAGAATCGAACCCACAACCAGTCGGTTTTACATTCATACTTTGTGCCTCTGCGCCACGATTGGCCTCAATTCTTCGCATCACAAATTAAAATTCCGAATTGACTATATATGTATCTTTGTCGTTTTATACGATAAAAGCAGTACCGAAAAACCGAAGCACGAAACCGAAGTCATTAATACGAAGATGCGACGTGTTAATTAGAAGCTGTAATCAATTATGTTTCAATTAAGATATCACAGCCGCAATGTTAAATTAGATGGATAATTGGCTATGTTCTAATTAGGGAAACCACCATGTATGAATTTCCTTAAATAAAATAAAAAAAAAGTGAACAGTAAGTGGTGTATATATCTAAGGGAAGCTAATAAGAGAGAGAGAGAAGAGAAGCAGAATAAGATATATCTAAAGACAAGAACAAAATTAACGATAACTTGTCCATATAGCGAACACTGCACTGTCAGTTACCATAATAATTTAGTAAATTTAGTTCTGAAGATATGCGAAAATAAACAACTTTTTTTATTTCTTTATTTTTAAAGTGTTATTCCACACTTAGGAACCACAAATACTTATTTAGAAAACATATTAAAATTTGAACGTGCAAAATCGACCAGGAGGCGCGGGTTCGAGTCCTGCTTCGTTCAAATTTTTATACGTTTTCTAAATAAGTAAAGAACAACGTTTTATTATATTCAAATGTAGTATATTTATTGTATGTATCGGCAAAATATGTGAAATAAAGATTATTTAGATATTGAGATAAACTTATTGTTATCTCTATATCTTATAAAATAAGAACGCATTTCGTCTCTGTCTGGCCTTTCTAAGCGATCTTCTTCTAACTCCCAACGGATTTTGATGCGGTTTTCACCATTAGGTAGAGTATTTCTCAGGGAAGGTTTATATATAGTTTATTATATGTATATTTTATTGTAATTTGACATAAATATGATAAATGTGCATAAAGTCCTACCCATTGAGACACTTTCACGCATGCGCTGCTTTAATGGTAAGTCCTACATGAAAATAATGTACTAGAGTATTATTCCTCTTAATAAGATCTAAAAAAAAGTCAGCGACAGCATATTTGTATCTTCTAAGGATAACATACAGTGAGCATATTTCTGTCTAAAAATAGTAATTTGAATATATTTTTTATTGTGAGGGATGTTTGTCCATAATGGTATCAATCCTTATCTTTTTAAATACTTTATTAATTTTCTACGTTAAATGAAGATAAAATTTGCTCTTTACACTAATTTGAAATTACGAATAGTTTTAGAGAAAAACGCATTTAATTGTTGACACATCACGCCGGCAATAAACCGCAGTTTTGGCGCAAGTTTCATTTAATACCTTACTCTCAGCATATAAATAAGTATATTATTTACGTTGGCCATTTAATGGAGATCAAAACTGTCTTTTGTTTACTCTTCTTCTGTTCTTTTTTTATTATTTTTTTACTTTTTTTAAACATTTCCTTTTTTAATTAAATTATGCCACGAAAAAGTCGTTCATAGGTCGTAGAACAAGAAATGCAAATAAAAATCGTTTAAGTCTTACTAATGAAAGCGTAGAGGAGACGGAAATTAGACGGTAATTTAAATATATTTTCTTATTGTAAGGGATGTGTGTCCATAATGATATTAATCTTTATCCTTTTAAATAAGTTATTAATTTTCTACGTTAAACAAAGATAAACTTTGCTCTTTACAATATTTCGAAATTACAAATAGTTTTAGAGAAAAGCTATATCGACTCAT
>JAATLQ010033038.1:0-16337 GCA_013421005.1 Heliconius erato x Heliconius himera | reverse complement strand
TTTTGACACACAAACAAAACAAAACAAACAAACTCCATTCAAAAGACACAACAAAAAAAAATTACACATTCATATGTATTTAATTGTCTCTCTCTCCCTCTCTCTCTCTCTCTCTGTGTGTGTGTGTGTGTGTATGCGTGTGTGTGTGTGTGTGTGTGTGTGTGTGTGTGTGTGTGTGTGTGTGTGTGTGTGTGTGTGTGTGTGTGTGTATCTGTGCGTGGATGTGTGCATGCGTGCTCCTATTTTGTACATATATACATTAGCTTTAGGTTTAAAAATAAATAAGTTTTAAAATTTAATCATATAGATATATTTGAAATTTGAGTATTAAAAATATTAAATTTTTCTGCCCCAAGTTGTCGTTTTTGTGTAATGCGCTTTTATATCTATTTTTAAAATTAGCTGCACTTATTTTAAGCCTTAAGGGAGGTGGTAGGTCATTCCAATGACGTGTAATGTGAAGGTATTTTTAATAGATTCCGGTTACATGAACGAAGGCTTTTATTACCATCACCAGCCCAGGAGAGTTTTTCAAATAAGTACTGTGGCCTTTTATTCCACAGAACCCTTTGAATTAGAGAAGCGTATTGTAACTCCATTCTTGCACTCATATTTAGTATACCCTTACGGTTTAGATAGGGTGTTATGTGTTCTCTTCGTGGTACGTTATAGCAAAACATCAGGTTTACAAGCGTTCAGAACCCGTTGAATAGCCTTTATCGTGTATGAGTTTATTCTCGTACTGAAAACTGCAATAAATAGTTAAAAGGAGAAAGGACGAGTGAATCTACAAGTTAGAGTCGAAGATCCTCTCTTATATAGGATCTGATTTTATATAAAATTTTCAGTTTAAAAAATCCGTTGCTAATCTTGGTATTGATGTGTTCTATGTATTTTTGTTAAGAATCCATTATTAAGCCAAGATTACGAGCGGTTTCCACTAGTTCAAGGATACAGCGTGAAGTTCTCGACAGAGTGAAGGGGTGAAAATATAAATTTAAAAATAAAATAAAATAAATTAGCTGAAATGGAAAAATTACTTTAAATAAATATTTCATCCCCTCGAACGGGGATCGAACCCACAAACAGTCGATTTTACAGTCACACTTTGTGCGCCTGCGCCACGACTGGCCTCTGATAAAAAATAATTCAAAACACAAAAAAATATTATATATATTTTTCAAGATTAAAACAATTTTTCTCATTTATTCGTAGCTATACCATTATAATATTAGTTTTATTTTGTCTATTTTCTAAGATATTCATCGTAAATAATTGCATTGCGCAGATTTTCCGATTCAGGCATATTTTTAGTAGTACGAGAGCTGTTTTCTTGAAAACTATCCATATTTCTTACTTTTTTCTCACAGAGAAAAGCTATTTTCGCATAGCAAGATACTGCAACTAATTTTCCTCTTCTGGTTATACTACCACAATATGTATTTTTTTCTTCATTCAGATATTGTCTGTACATATTATCTGAATGCCCACGGTATGGGCCTTCATATAACGATGCAGACCGTACTTCTGAGTTATTAAAACTCTCTGAAACAAAATATATACATTGTATTACATTCAATTTTATTTCAAGTTAGAAATAAAAATGTAAATAGCCTGCAGACTCAAAGCGCAATGGGTCAAATGGCGCCACTTAATTTGTTAAGTCGCAAATTCAGGCAGGATACGGTGAATAGAATGTCTTGACATTGGCATCTTGAAACTAGAAACCTAGTGTTAAAACGAACTGTTCCCCAATTTCTGGAGATGAATTCAGGAGGCATTAAGGGTTAAATATTGAAACTTTAATTTACTTACCATGAATTGCATGGAGCATCAAGTTTCCCTTCCAATCTATAAAGCCAATGTTAATAACATCATTATAAAGTTCAATCGTGCGGCTTCGATAGTTTTCAAAATCTATATCTTTGACTACTTGAATTTCATCTCTGGTGGTAATTATCGCCAAGTATGCTTGTTCTTGTGAACAAATTTTAAATGCATCGTACCAAGTTACTTTATTTTTATGGAACTTGTAACATCTATCGGTCCGCTTGTTCAATATGTATTCTGTTGAAGAAATAACCCGTATTAAAATTTAATAAATATATATATATATATATATATATATATATATATATATATATATATATATATATATATATATATATATATATATATATATGTATATAAATTACAATTCAATCCCTCGAATGGGTCTCGTTACAGTCTCGCCCTTGTGCCCCTGCGCCATGGCTAATAAAAAAGATTATCTATAAAATCGGCTTTCGGATGATAACGTTAAAAAATTAAGTAAAAAAAAACTTGGCTATGTATGGTATGGCTGTGACATGGACACGACCGTTTCTTGTACGTGACTACGTTTATACAACTGATTATGTAATATAAATAAAATAATTATTGGTTTAATATAACTTTATCAAACATCGGTCGGTAATACGATAAATATTGCACAAATGGCATACAAGATAAATCAAAATTTCTGGTAAAAGTTAAATCAATACAAGTATTACCTAACATTTTTAGAGAGTTTCTCTGAGCATGAAGTCGAGCAATGAGTGGTTTTGTGAAATATTATAGTTAAAGTCTTCAACTGTCATAACTAGCGTAAGATCAGGCTCATATTCAGGTTTCATTTTAACGATGTTGTTTGAATATTTAAACAACGATCGTAACATAAAATTTCATTTCTGATAACGCTGTGTCCGAATGGATATGTACACCCAAGGACAAATTTGAAGATGCCATTGACATATTCGTATATCATACATCACCAGCTTTTGCATCTTTAATTTTCAAATAAGTTTCCGACAGCAATTTCCATGTCAATATTAACTTCTTTACGGTCAACAAAAAATTAGAAAAATAACCTTGAAATGGCGTCGCTTCCTCTCCCCGATACTATTCTCGCTTAATGTAGTAAACTCTTTTATTCTTCAGCCATCCATTAGTGTCATTTTATTTTGGAGGATAGTTTCGAAACTACAAGGCCAAACTGTATGCCCCGATTTTGTTATCGTTGGGTTTTTTGGAATGCTCCTGCTTAATAGCAAGATTTATAAACGTATTCATGTCAAAACATGTGGATAGATCCAAACTTAACTTTGTGTTTAATCTCCAGAGGAAATTGTTACTCTTTAAAAGCCTTAATTTGAAAAAAAACTGTTAATAGGATATGTTAAATTGGTACTATTATACGTAATATGACGGATGATGACGAGCAACGTCATCTCGCCTTTATTTTTATAGGTGTATAGAAACTGGTACTTTTCCAGACTTATTGAAATATAGTAAAATAATTTCACGTTACAAAAGTTTTGATAGACTTGACCAAGGAAACTACAGATTAATCTATTTACTATTATTATAGTGGTATTAGTCAGGGCAACCTCTGAACACAAATCTTAAAAGGTCCACTTTTGCATTCACATTTGGATTCCTTTTGGACAAATATTGAGGTTCCAGCAAAGAGTATGGAGAGCGATGAAGGGAACATTCAAAAAAGTTATTAGAACAAAAGGAATGTTGAAATGCTAGTAAATTACTTTTGAACTGTTTGTCAAGATGACGCAGAAGTAGAATATAACAGGACAGCAAAGAAAATATTTTACTTGTGCATAACAGAATGACGAGCCAATTTTACGTAGTAGGTAGAAGTATTTATTATAATTTTGGTAACCAGTGTACAAAAAATTAATAAAAAAAAAATACACTGCATGAAAGATATTTTTTTAGCCTCACGCTATATCCCACACTTAGCAGGGCAGGCGGTAGAAACCTAATGTTGAGACAGTTTGTTCCAATTAAAATACTTCCGTTTCCCATTTTCCGCGGCGTTTTTATTAAGCCGTGTGATCCCTGACTAGAATAAGACCATCCTGGTACTGGTGGTGTCATAAGAGGCGACTAAAGTACATGTGGTAGAGTCACGTCGTCAGCAATGGCAACACGCATGGGCATTTAAAACCGGCGTTAAGTAGTGGCTTTATGCTACTGCGTTTCGCATCAGGTAATGCCGGGCTCTGGCGCCCAACCCAAATTGTCGGCCGGCAACGCACCTGTAGCTCCTCTGGTGTTGCACGGGGTCGTGGGCGGCGGTAATCACTTACCATCAGATGACCCGAACGCTCGTTTGCCTTGTCTTTTCCATAAAAAAATCGAATTATAAAATTATTAGAAATTCACATCACCTCTGTCAGTTCCGCAGGGAGCCACTTGTTGAGAATTTTCTCGCTTGTAGCACATGTATGGGTACTTCTCCGAACATTTAACGCTTATGAGTGATCCAGCGTTTAACACTGAACATTGATCTTTATCATCGTTAATTTTACTTATATCTAAATGCATCAATTCTTCTATTGGAACACCTAAAAATAGATAAAATTAAATTAAATCAGCTTCACGCTGTATCACGCACACTGCAGGATATTCAGAGGCAAGCTAGTGTTAAGACACACCGTTTCCCACTTTCCACCGAGTTCTGGAGGTATTCCTTGATGAGTGATGGAACTTAACGCCGTGCTTTGCCTTGACACCAGAGCGAAGAAATAAAAATATAAATTTAAGTAAATATAGATAAATATGTAGTTCAAAAAATATTATTAATTGCTTTTTTTTTTAGTTGACTGCTTGTATTTTTCTAACTAGCTGGGTCAGCAAAATCAATAGAATATAATTATTTATTCAACATCAATTTCTTCTACTCTTAACGTGACGATGTAGAAGTAATATTAACACTGTTTCAAATGTTAACTAAAGTTAACTAAAGTTCCCCTTCAACTACTTATTGTATTAAGATCAGGCTCATACAAATATATAGATAGTATTATTCATAATGAACTATGTAATTTATGTGTATTACCAAGAATATTTTTTCTTTTTTTAATACATCGTACCCAAGGTACATAGTGTCACACTACCCTAGAAAACTAGTAAATTTACCTTCTAATGTATGCCACAAGCCGTTGACGAACGTTGCATGTACTCCGACGAAAATTTTATCAATATTATAAGATCTTGAGTAAGATTGTAACGCGTCTTTCATTGGATTGTTTAAAGGTGACGCCAAAATTGCACCTAAATTAAGTAAATGAAGAAAGTAATAAGCAATTGATTTCCACTATTCAAAAAGTTATCAATCGGAGTAACGCATTTTCTATAAAACTAACAATTATTTCAGTAATAAGTCATATTTATCAACTAAGGAGAGACGAGGTCAATCCAAAAATGCGTGAATTGATAGTGGACATGTCAAACATCAACAAACATTACACTCATTATCACACATCATTACATCATAAATGTTATATATTTGATATAGTAAAAAAACCGGACAAGCAAGAGTCGGGCTCGCCCACCGAGGGTTTTGTACAAAAATTGAAGATCTCAGGCTTTTGCTGAAATTCAGGTTTAGCTAAGCCAAAATGTAGAAATACGTTTATTTTCAGGAAATCACGAGTACGCAAATCTAGGTATATAATTTGAATTTCAACTCGATATCTCCAAGCGTTCCTGAGATAAAGGCTCTTAACAGACAGACAGTCAAACAGACAGACGGAGAACAAGCGATCTTATAAGGGTTTCTCTTCCCCTTAAAAGCTATGAAACCCTAAAAAATTTAAAAAGCTTGAAATTTTAATGCTATATATAAATTATTTTAAAAAAATACATGCGATTCGGTATGTCATACATACATACGAGTATGTATTGCGTATGAAAATATAATTGACATTTACCTGCGCCTTTTTTGAAATAAAAATAATTTTGACTTATATATTGTATGTGTTGTTCCCGAGGTAACTATGACCATCGGAAAAATTAACAAACAGAGAAACTCACTTTCCTGACGGCAGATGTCGCGTGCTTCGTGCCAAGTCGCCTTGAACCTGTGCAGCTTAAACCACACTTTAGCGTCTTCGTCGAATTCATAGCCGTAATGCCTAAACGTTTTTGTATCTGTAAATATTTTTGTAAGCTATAAATCTTTTGGTTCGTAAAAGAATATTAATGATAGTAAATTTTGACCAATAAAATTTCGCACACCGTCACTAAATACCGACACAACGAAGTTAGATAGTTAATATATTAGTTTTTTTAATTATGTAGAAAAAATGTGTATGATATTGATATAATTATTTTTTAACTAAAGAAAGCGTTATAATAAAACTTTAATTTTATGTATTAAATACCTATTTTTCTATATTATTAGTATTGTTTATCTATAAAGGTAGGTTAACAAGAAGGATCAATTTTTTTATGTTATTACGCTAAAAAAGTACAAGTTTTTACTTGCGTACAAAAGTATACACACACACGTTTTTTTTAAGAAGAAACAGAACGAGCAAAGAAAGTTTTTTTTTTCGAAACGTTATTAAGTTAAGCACTCTACAATGTATTGAAAAGTTGGGCGGTGCATAAGTAACGGAGTGTTTTAACACTTGTTTCTCTCTGACTACCCTACTACATGAGGCATATAGAGTAATACTAAAAAAACCTTTACATATACATAAATATAAGATTTTTAATTTAACCAGACCAGATAACTTTTCTTAATGTAGACATTTTTAGCACTTTACTGATATTACTGATATTATACGTATTAATGTTAGAGGTCGGATTTCATTCGGAATTCGTAACACTGTATGTTGAGCGGCGTAACTCAACGCCGTACTTCATGTTATCACGATGGGAAAGTTATTTTTTTAGTTAATAAATAAAATTCTCACAACTCACCTACGTATAAAATCAGACAAACCACGATGAAGTATCGCAAAAGCTCCATATCGTATTATTACGCATAGAGATGTCTTTCAACTGAGCACTAGCTGTTTCTAATATATATATTAAACACTATATAAGTTGTTATTTTTGCTTGAGACTCTTATCAAAATGAATGTGATTAACACCAATTATCGCATGACCTTTTTAATTAAATATTATTTTCTTATTCCCGACTGCTAAGGATGGGTCTTTCCCGCGTATCTTCTATGTATGTAATATTATTTATTACCTCATATCTCCAGAACCGCTGAACGGATTTGCATAATTGAGGTATCGTTAGATTCGTATTAGCAGCCCAAGTGTTCTTAGATAGGTGACGTAAAAAAATAATCATGGCGGCTGTGAGACGCCATTGAACTTAGTGAAAAAAAAAATTGTTTCGAATACCACAAAGTGGGTATCAAATTCAAGAGCTCAATACGAGGATTTCAAAAAGGTATATCATGATTATCATAACCATAATGAATTCTAACAAAAAAGTGGAAAATAAAAAAAAAACAAAAACCCCGACTGCATAAAACTAAAAAGAAAATAAACAAGCCCAATATTTTATTAAGATTAACATTCGGGACCTATATTTATAGGAATTCTTCAATCAATAAAATCTTTACCAGGAACCCCGCATAATTTAAAGAGGTTCCGACTGTTCGTCTTCTTCGGGGTTTTTGTATTTATAAATAGTTTTTTATTTTAGTTTTTGTTTAAATTTATGCTTGTCGAGGTATAACTTCCTAGTGCGAATTCTGATACTTAGTAAATTAAAATTATATTTTATTTTACGTGGGCATGAATTTGTATTTTTTTAGGGTTTTGTACCTTTTTAAGAAAAAGGGAACCCTTACATGATCACTTTGTTGTCCGTTCGTCTGTCCGTCTATCTATCTGTGAAGACCCTTTCATCTCAGGAACGCTTTTAGATATCGAGTTGAAATTCAAACAAAATACTCAGACTTACGGCTTACTTCCATGATTTCCTGATAAAAAACATATTTCAAAAAAATCATAAAAAAAATATTGTCAGTCATCGCAATATACAAAATGACACAATGTAGAAAATACCATCGACAACCGGAAACTATCCAGCATATAACTAGCGCTTGTTCTTCCATAGCACAGACAGATTATAGTCATAGAAACAATCAAGTTGAATCAATCGTTCATCAAAAGTTGGCAATAATAAATAGGTTAATACAGGGTAAACTCCACCCATACTATCAATATGTGCCAAAGCCTGTGTTGGAGAGCCCCAATTGCAAGGTGTACTATGATAGAGCAATTCTAACAGACAAAACAATACACTATAATAGACCTGATATAACATTAATGGACAAAATAAATAAACATACATACTCATAATCCGCAAAAATATATAATAAAAAGAATTAACAAATATACAGAATTAAAGGAAGAAGTAACACGAATATGGAAAATTAACAAAATATATATTGTACCATTGTTGCTTTCCAGCACAGAAGTTATACCAAAAAGTATTTTATACTACATAGAGCAAATAAAATTACCTATAAATATATACATCACTATGCAAAAAGCCGCAATCCTTAATACTTGTCGCATTGTCAGAGTTTTTACAGGAAGACATTACTTCCCAACCCCTTTTAGGAAATGGACCACACTTGGCTTGAAACCCGTGGGGTTCATATTAACCGAAATTAGGTTTCGAAAAAAATAATATATAAAATATAATAATAATAATAATAATAAAAACATTTATTGCCATAAAAAACATACAATTTTATAATTATGGACATAAACATTAGGATTGATGAAAAACAGCGATGCTTGAGTTTTGATTCTCAAGCATCGCTGTTTTTCAGTTACACCTTGGAAATTTTGACACACAAACAAAACAAAACAAACAAACTCCATTCAAAAGACACAACAAAAAAATAAATTACACATTCATATGTATTTAATTGTCTCTCTCTCCCTCTCTCTCTCTCTCTGTGTGTGTGTGTGTGTGTGTGTGTGCGTGTGTATCCATGTGTGTGTGTGTGTGTGTGTGTATCTGTGCGTGGATGTGTGCATGCGTGCTCCTATTTTGTACATATATACATTAGCTTTAGGTTTAAAAATAAAAAAGTTTTAAAATTTAATCATATACATATATTTGAAATTTGAGTATTAAAAATATTAATTTTTTCTGCCTCAAGTTGTCGTTTTTGTGTAATGCGCTTTTATATCTATTTTTAAAATTAGCTGCACTTATTTTAAGCCTTAAGGGAGGTGGTAGGTCATTCCAATGACGTGTAATGTGAAGGTATTTTTAATAGAGTCCGGTTACATGAACGAAGGCTTTTATTACCATCACCAGCCCAGGAGAGTTTTTCAAATAAGTACTGTGGCCTTTTATTCCACAGAACCCTTTGAACTAGAGAAGCGTATTGTAACTCCATTCTTGCACTCATATTTAGTATACTCTTACGGTTTAGATGGGTGTTATGTGTTCTCTTCGTGGTACGTTATAGCAAAACATCAGGTTTACAAGCGTTCAGAACCCGTTGAATAGTCTTTATCGTGTATGAGTTTATTCTCGTACTGAAAACAGAACTGCAATAAATAGTTAAAAGGAGAAAGGACGAGTGAATCTACAAGTTAGAGTCGAAGATCCTCTCTTATATAGGATCTGATTTTATATAAAATTTTCAGTTTAAAAACTCCGTTGCTAATCTTGGTATTGATGTGTTCTATGTATTTTAGTTGAGGATCCATTATTAAGCCAAGATTACGAGCGGTTTCCACTAGTTCAAGTTTCACAGAGTGAAGGGGTAAAAATATAAATTTAAAAATAAAATAAAATAAATCAGCTGAAATGGAAAAATTACTTTAAATAACTATTTCATCCCCTCGAACGGGGATCGGACCCACAAACAGTCGGTTTTACAGTCACACTTTGTGCGCCTGCGCCACGACTGGCCTCTGATAAAAAATAATTCAAAACAAAAAAAAAATATTATATATTTTTTTCAAGATTAAAACAATTTTTATCATTTATTCGTAGCTATACCATTATAATATTCGTTTTATTTTGTCTATTTTCTAAGATATTCATCGTAAATAATTGCATTGCGCAGATTTTCCGATTCAGGCATATTTTTAGTAGCACGAGAGCTGTTTTCTTCAAAACTATCCATATTTCTTACTTTTTTCTCACAGAGAAAAGCTATTTTCGCATAGCAAGATACTGCAACTAATTTTCCTCTTCTGGTTATACTACCACAATATGTATTTTTTTCTTCATTCGGATATTGTCTGTACATAGTATCTGAATGCCCACGGTATGGGTTTTCATATAACGATGCAGACCGTACTTCTGAGTTATTAAAACTCTCTGAAACAAAATATATACATTGTATTACATTCAATTTTATTTCAAGTTAGAAATAAATGTAAATAGCGTGCCGACTCAAAGCGCAATGGGTCAAATGGCGCCACTTAATTTGTTAAGTCGCAAATTCAGGCAGGATACGGTGAATAGAATGTCTTGACATTGGCGTCTTGAAACTAGAAACCTAGTGTTAAAACAAACTGTTCCCCCAATTTCAGGAGATGAATTCAGGAGGCATTAAGGGTTAAATATTGAAACTTTAATTTACTTACCATGAATTGCATGGAGCATCAAGTTTCCCTTCCAATCTATAAAGCCAATGTTAATAACATCATTATAAAGTTCAATCGTGCGGCTTCGATAGTTTTCAAAATCTATATCTTTGACTACTTGAATTTCATCTCTGGTGGTAATTATCGCCAAGTATGCTTGTTCTTGTGAACAAATTTTAAATGCATCGTACCAAGTTACTTTATCTTTATGGAACTTGTAACATCTATCGGTCCGCTTGTTCAATATGTATTCTGTTGAAAAAATAACCCGTATTAAAATTTAATATATATATATATATATATATATATATATATATATATATATATATATATATATATATATATATATATATATATATATAAATTACAATTCAATCTCTCGAATGGGTCTCGTTACAGTCTCGCCCTTGTGCCCCTGCGCCATGGCTAATAAAAAAGATTATCTGAAAAATCGGCTTTCGGATGATAACGTTAAAAAATTAAGTAAAAAAGAACTTGGCTATGTATGGTATGGCTGTGACATGGACACGACCGTTTCTTGTACGTGACTACGTTTGTACAACTGATTATGTAATATAAATAAAATAATTATTGGTTTAATATAACTTTATCAAACATCGGTCGGTAATACGATAAATATTACACAAATGGCATACAAGATAAATCAAAATTTCTGGTAAAAGTTAAATCAATACATTTTTGGAGAATTTCTCTGAGCATGAAGTCGAGCAATGAGTGGTTTTGTGAAATATTAACGTTAAAGTATTCAACTGTCATAACTAGCGTAACATCAGGTTCATATTCAGGTTTCATTTCAACGATGTTGCTTGAATATTTAAGCAACGATCGTAACATAAAGTTTCATTTCTAATAACGCTGTGTCCGAATGGATATATACACCCAAGGACAAATTTGAAGATGCCATTGACATATTCGTATATCATATATCACCAGCTTTTGCATCTTTAATTTTCAAATAAGTTTCCTACAGCAATTTCCATGTCAATGTTAACTTCTTTACGGTCAACAAAAAAATTGCAAAATAACCTTGAAATGGCGTCGCTTCCTCTCCCCGATACTATTCTCGCTTAATGTAGTAAACTCTTTTATTCTTTAGCTATCCATTAGTATCATTTTATTTTGGAGGATAGTTTCGAAACTACAAGGCCAAATTGTTTGCCCCGATTTTGTTATCGTTGGGTTTTTTGGATTGCTCCTGCTTAATAGCAAGATTTATAGACGTATTCATGTCAAAACATGTAAATAGATCCAAACATAACTTTGTGTTTAATCTCCAGAGGAAATTGTTAGTCTTTAAAAGCCTTCATTTGAAAAAAAAAACTTAGGGTTAATAGGATATGTTAAATTGGTACTATTATACGTAATATGACTGATGATGACGAGCAACGTCATCTCGCCTTTATTTTTATAGGTGTATAGAAACTGGTACTTTTCCAGACTTATTGAAATATAGTAAAATAATTTCAAGTTACAAAAGTTTTGATAGACTTGACCCAGGAAACTACAGATTAATCTATTTACTATTATTATAGTGGTATTAGTCAGGGCAACCTCTGAACACAAATCTTAAAAGGTCCACTTTTGCATTCACATTTGGATTCCTTTTGGACAAATATTGAGGTTCCAGCAAAGAGTATGGAGAGCGATGAAGGGAATATTCAAAAAGTTACTAGAACAAAAGGAATGTTGAAATGCTAGTAAATTACTTTTGAACTGTTTGTCAAGATGATGCAGAAGTAGAATATAACAGGACAGCAAAGAAAATATTTTACTTGTGCATAACAGAATGACAAGCCAATTTTACGTAGTAGGTAGAAGTATTTATTATAATTTTGGTAACCAGTGTACAAAAAATTTATAAAAAAATTACACTGTATGAAAGAATTTTTTTTAGCCTCACGCTATATCCCACACATAGCAGGGCAGGCGGTAGAAACCTAATGTTCAGAGACTTTGTTCCAATTAAAATACTTCCGTTTCCCATTTTCGCGGCGTTTTTATTAAGCCGTGTGATCCCTGACTAAAATAAGACCATCCTGGTACTGGTGGTGTCGTAAGAGGCGACTAAAGTACATGTGGTAGAGTCACGTCGTCAGCAATGGCAACACGCATGGGCCGACTCGACCGGATCAATACCACTCCCGGCATTTAAAACCGGCGTTAAGTAGTGGCTTTATGCCACTGCGTTTCGCCTCAGGTAATGCCGGGCTCCAGCGCCCAACCCAAATTGTCGGCCGGCAACGCACCTGTAGCTCCTCTGGTATTGTACAGGATCGTGGGCGGCGGTAATCACTTACCAGCAGGTGACCCGAACGCTCGTTTGCCTTTTCTTTTCCATAAAAAAAAAATAATACCGCGGAATACCAGAACCGAACCAGAAATGAAAATAATTAAGACCTAATTATTAAATTATTAGAAATTCACATCACCTCTGTCAGTTCCGCAAGAAGTCAATTGTTGAGAATTTTCTCGCTTGTAGCACATGTATGGGTACTTCTCCGAACATTTGACGCTTATGAGTGATCCAGCGTTTAACACTGAACATTGATCTTTATCATCGTTAATTTTACTTATATCTAAATGCATCAATTCTTCTATTGGAACACCTAAAAATAGATAAAATAAAATTAAATCAGCTTCACGCTGTATCACGCATGTTATCGTTGGGTTGTTTGTATCACGCACACTGCAGGATATTCAGAGGCAAGCTAGTGTTAAGACACACCGTTTCCCATTTTCCACCGAGTTCTGGAGGTATTCCTTGATGAGTGATGGAACTTAACGCCGTGCTTTGCCTCGACACCAGAGCGAAGAAATAAAAATATAAATGTAAGTAAATATAGATAAATATGTAATTCAAAAAATGTTATTAATTGCTTTTTTTTTAGTTGACTACTTGTATTTTTCTAACTAGCTGGGTCAGCAAAATCAATAGAATATAATTATGTATTCAACATCAATTTCTTCTACTCTTAACGTGACGATACAGAAGTAATATTAACACTGTTTCAAATGTTAACTAAAGTTAACTATAGTTCCCCTTCAACTACTTATTGTATTAAGATCAGGCTCATACAAATATATAGATAGTATTATTCATAATGAACTATGTAATTTATGTGTATTACCAAGAATATTTTTTCTTTTTTTTAATACATCGTACCCAAGGTACATAGTGTCACACTACCCTAGAAAACTAGTAAATTTACCTTCTAATGTATGCCACAAGCCGTTGACGAACGTTGCATGTACTCCGACGAAAATTTTACCAATATTATAAGATCTTGAGTAAGATTGTAACGCGTCTTTCATTGGATTGTTTAAAGGTGACGCCAAAATTGCACCTAAATTAAGTAAATGAAGAAAGTAATAAGCAATTGATTTCCACTAGTCAAAAAGTTATCAATCGGAGTAACGCATTTTCTATAAAATTAACAATTATTTCAGTAATAAGTCATATTTATCAACTAAGGAGAGACGAGGTCAATCCAAAAATGCGTAAATTGATAGTGGACATGTCAAACATCAACAAACATTACACACATTATCACACATCATTACATCATAAATGTTATATATTTGATATAGTAAAAAAACCGGACAAGCAAGAGTCGGGCTCGCCCACCGAGGGTTCCGTACAAAAATTGAAGATCTCGGGCTTTTGCTGAAATTCAGGTTTAGCTAAGCCAAAATGTAGAAATACGTTTATTTTCAGGAAATCACGAGTACGTAGATCTAGGTATATAATTTGAATTTCAACTCGATATCTCCAAGCGTTCCTGAGATAAAGGCTCTTAACAGACAGACAGTCAAACAGACAGACGGACAACAGGCGATCTTATAAGGGTTTCTTTTTCCCTTAAAAGCTACGAAACCCTAAAAAATTTAAAAAGCTTGAAATTTTAATGCTATATATAAATTATTTTAAAAAAATACATGCGATTCGGTATGTCATACATACATACGAGTATGTATTGCGTATGAAAATATAATTGACATTTACCTGCGCCTTTTCTTTCAAATAAAAATAATTTTCACTAATACATTGTGTGTGTTGTTTCCGAGGTAACTGTGACTATCGAAGAAGTTAACATAAAGAGAAACTCACTTTCCTGACGGCAGATGTCGCGTGCTTCGTGCCAAGTCGCCTTGAACCTGTGCAGCTTAAACCACACTTTAGCGTCTTCGTCGAATTCATAGCCGTAATGCCTAAACGTTTTTGTATCTGTAAATGTTTTTTTAAGTTATAAATCTTTTGGTACGTAAAAGAATATTAAGAATATTAATGATAGTAAATTTTGACCAATTAAATTTCGCACACCGTCACTAAAAACAGACACTATAAAATTTGGTAAATATATATTTTTTAACTAGATAATGCGTTATAATAAAACTTTATTTCAATGTATTAAATCTCTATTTTTTAAATTTTTATTTATTAATATTGTTTTCTCTATAACGGTAGGTTAACAAAAAGGATTAAACTTTACGATTTGACGCCAAAGAAGTATAACTTTTTACTACGTACACACTATGTCCAAAACTGTTCTAGCTCATTCACTACTGTGTTACCCAGACTTATCTGAGGAACAATTAAATAAACTAGAGCGTTTACAAAATATTTACATTAAATTTATCTTCGGTTTACGTAAATTTGATCATGTTTCTGAACATCGTCGTCAGCTTGGATGGCTTCCTATCCGATATCGCCGAAATTTCCGCATGCTGACTCTCCTCTATTCCATCCTCTACAACTCTCTTTCTCCCTCATATTTAAAAGATCGATTCTGTTACCTAGGTTCCGATTCACTTCTTCGCCCCCACCTTAGATCCCGTTGTGATAATCTCCTTAAATTACCAACTTCCCATACGCTATTTTATTCCAAGTCTTTCACTGTGAAATCTGCGATTCTTTTGAATGAACTTCCTTCAGAATTTCGACATTCCAAATCCCTTTACACTTTTAAAAAACGTCTTAAAGAATATTTATTTAAGTTAGAATAGTATTTTATCCTTATCTATTTAATATTTTTACACACGTTTAAGTATGTATGTATATGTATGTATATATGTGTAAGTATATATTGTTTTTTGATGTATGTATGTGTATAGTATATAAACATTAAACATATTTTATGTAAGTTTATTCTATATTATTGATTTATATTATTATATATCTAATTTGATTAAAAATTTGCACCGAGACGTTGTCCCCCTTTTCCTCATTACAACTTATCCGTAATGTTTCAAAGGTTGTCTGGTAGAGATTGCTTAAAGCAATAAGACCGCCTTTACATACGTGTTTTTTTTTAATTTATGTTCTTCATTTTATATACTTATTTGATTTATGTGTGCAATAAAGTTTATTCTATTCTATTCTATTCTATGTATACACACACACATTTTTTTTAAACAAGAAATAAAACAAGCAAAGAAAGTTTGATTTTTATTTCGAAACATTGTTAAGTTAAGCACTCTACAATATTTCGAAAAGTTGGGTGGTGCATAAGTAGCAGAGTATTTTAACAGAGTATTTTAAGAGAGTTAGTTAAATTACTCCGTTCCTCCGTCCTGACTATCCTACTGTTAAAAAAACCTTTACCTATACATAAATATAAGATTTTTAATTTAACCAGACCAGATAAACTTTTCTTAATGTATATATTTTTAGCACTTTACTGATATAATACGTATTAATGTTAGAGGTCGGTCGGTTTTCATTCGGAATTCGTAACACTGTATGTTGAGCCGCGTAACTCAACGCCGTATCACGATTCATGTTATCACGACGGGAAATTATTTTTTTTAGTTAATAAATAAAATTCTCACAACTTACCTGCGAATAAAATCAGACAAGTCACGATGAAGTATCGCAAAAGCTCCATCACGTTATTACGCTT